>CAJQZJ010037469.1:3634599-3658431 GCA_907164525.1 Lophiomys imhausi
GGGGAATGTCAGAGTTAACTAGCAACAGAGGCTGGAAACATGTGCCAGCCTCACACTGCTGTGCTTCCTAACCTGAGTAGGAGTTGAAATCGGGGGTTCAGTGAACAAAGGGTGTTCCCCTAAGTGTGAGAATGGCAGGCAGGTGCAGCTTTCTCTAGGTAGAACCTCCAAGAGCCCTGGATGATAGGACAGTGCTGGTGGCCTACTCAGGAGACAACTGGAAAAGTAAAGCTCCCTGACACAATGTCTTTCCTGGGGTGACAGTGAACATCACTCACTGGAAAAGGATTAATCTAGATGAATGGCTCTCGGCCTCACCCAGCAAATCCTGAGAGTCTGACGCAGTTTGATGATGCAACCTAGAGCTGGTGATCCTAATACTTACCACTGTAGCACTGGCTGCAGACTTAAATTCCAAAACCATGGGCTCTTGCTCAGCACAGACAGCCAGTTGGTTGCTACATCTGACAGGCAAACACTCGGGATGTATCTGTCACGTCATTACGAAAGCAAGCACATTAACACGCCATGCAGGTTGCAGGCAATGCGACCTGAAGCACTTCGGAACCATTACAGAGAATGGCGTAAAGGAGAGTCGAGGCTGGGAAAACAGCAGTCTGTGAAGTCCTGCCCACACTAGCTAACTAAATACTTGAGCTTGAACCCCAGAACTCTCTCTCTCTCTCTCTCTCTCTCTCTCTCTCTCTCTCTCTCTCTCTCACACACACACACACACACACACACACACACACACCAGCATGAAGGCATGCATCTGAAGTCCATCAATGGGGAGGAGACTGGTGGAGGCCTGGGGCTCCTCAGCCAGCCAACCAGCCTAAGTGCCAAGCTCTAGGTCAGTGAGAGATCCTGCGGGGCTGGAGAGATGGCTCAGAGGTTAAGTGCAGTGACTGAATTTGCAAAGGACCAGAGTTCTCAGCACCCACATGGTAACTTACAACCATCTGTAACTCCAGTCCCAGGGTATGCAACACCCTCTTCAGACCTCCTCAGGCTCAAGGTATGAACATGGTGCACATACATACATACATACATGTAAAACACCCATACAAACAATAAATCTTGTGTGTGTGTGTGTGTGTGTGTGTGTGTGTTTGCATGTGTAGGGAGATCTGCAGAGGCCAAAGAAGGGTGTCAGATCCTAGGAGCTGAAGTTACTGGTAGTTGTGAGCTGCCCAAAGTGGGTGCTGGGGACAGAACTTGGGTCCTCTGGAAGAGCAATACATCCTCTTAACCTCAAGGCCAGTGATTCTCAATCTTCTTAATGTGGCGACCCTTTAATATCATGTTGTGGAGACTCCCAACTATAAAATTATTTTGTTATTTCATAACTGTAATTTTGCTAATTTTGAATTTTAGTGTAAATATCTGATATGCCGGATATCTGATATTCAACCTCTATGGAAGGGTCGTTAGATGCCCCCAATGGGGTCGTGAACACAAGCCTAGACCATCTCTCCAAGCCCCATATAAATAAATCTTTAAATAAACAAATAAAAAGCCAAGATGGTCAGCACCCAGGGAACAAGGTTGATTTATGACTTCCACCCTTGTGTCTACACAAACACGCACAGAGGAAAAGAGAGAGGGCGCAAACTAAAAAATATCTAAGAGTATATTAAATAAATAATACTGGTCTACAGTGTTTTTTAAATGGATGAGCTTGCTACCCAGGTAAAAAGGCTTGGTAAGCAAAAATCTATTTGGAGACAGCTAGTGTTTCTAAGAACTTAATAATATGCTGGCATGGTGGCACACACCTTTAACAACAGCACTCAGGAGGCAGAGGCAAGCCAGTGTCTGAACAGAGGCCAGCCTTGTCTATCTAGTAATCTCCAGGCTGCTATTTCCTAGCCTTCAGCATAGTAACAGGTTCAGGTAGACATTGTTGAGTGTTGGAACCACTAAGCCAGCCTGGGCTACATACAAGTCTGTCTTAAAACAAAACAGACAAGTTAGAAAAATAAAAAATAAAAAAGGAAAAATAAAGTAAATCTAACAAATGACAAAAAGAAGTTAGTAAATCAAAATGAAGGGCACACAAAAGTTCACAACTTATTCTTTCAAGTTTTCTAAAAATATGAATATTTCCAAAAAGCAATGGGTGAGAAGAGTTGTTTTGTTTTGTGTTTTTTTTTTCAGTTACTGTTGACTAAGCTGGTCTGTCCTTTATTGCAGTTTCCTTTTCAGTCTACGCTAAAATCCAGATGCTGTGAATGGCAAGTTCTCAGAATGAGCAAAATAAATAAATAAATAAAGCGTAAACACTAAAGCCACCCCTGTGACAGGCAATGTCCCCTATCCGTGGCATCAAGCAAAAAGTAACCCAGTGCGAGTGTGTGAGCTGGAAGGAAGCAGGGGTTGGTGTGATGAGTCTAGGGTGGAGGGGTGTGCCACTTGATCTTTAGTTCCCAGGACATCACTTTGACTCGCTGGGTGATCAGAGGGCCATGATCCCCAGTCCTCAGGATGCACATAACCCTTCTGTCACAGGGAGATTCTCCTGACCCCTGGGGAAAGGTGGTATCCCCAAAGATCCTCCATCTTCATATCCTGGCTGTCTTGTTCAAGGTAGGTCCTCAGCATCTACATCAGAAAGACAGGGGACAAGGCCAACACTGAACTCTTGGTCATAAAACAAGAGACTGATGTGTCTTGACCCTGTGGTCTGAAGGTCATACCACTCACTGAAGTCATAGAGATCGGAGAACAGAGCCAGGACAATAGCAGCACCCTTCTACCACCATCTGTCACAAGCCTCGTGTCAGTTTCTGGTCCCCAGGACATTCAGGGGAACCCTGAGAATGGGCAGGGACCTTGATCGTCCTCACAAGGAGCCTTTCAGTGGGGATGGGGGTGTCATGAGCAGAGGCAGGATGCATCTCTGGTAGAGCTAAGGGCCATGGCTGTCCGGAAAAGTACAAACACCTCAAGAAGCATCCAGTTGTTTCTGCAGCCTCCAAGTCTCCTTGTAGACTCCTCCAGAGTCTTTGCTGGCCAGGCATGTCGGCACATGCCTTTAATCCCAGCACTTGGGAGGCAGAGGCAGGCTGGTCTCTGTGAGTTCAAGGCTAGCCTGATCTACAAAGAGAGTCCAGGCCAGTCAGGGCTGTTACACAGAGACCCTGTCTCAAAAAACAAACAAACAAACATACATACATACAAAAAACAACAACAAAAAGTAACTACCTTCAGAGCCTATGACTGGCTCCCCTGACTGAGCCTTTGAGGACTTGGTGGATCACTGAACTCACACAGGGAAAGGCCAGTTGTCAGGAAACCTAAGCCTTCTGGCCCCCTGAGGAGAGAAGGCAGCTAGGTGGCTGAGCAGCAGACATCACCAGACACAGGAGAGACAGGGACCAAGGCCCTGGCCCTGTGAGCCACAGCCAGCCACAGCCAGCAAGCCAGGGATTTCAGGGGAACTAAGTGCAGCCAAGGAGGCCTGGGTCTGAGAGAGGCAGCATCCGTCAGCTCCTGCTGTGCCTGTCCAAGTGCAAGCAGCTACGTGTCTCCCTGAGCCTGGAGCTTCACATGCATTCCCCAAAAGCACTGGCCATCAACTTTCACTGAGATGGCAGTTCTGGTTTGGGAGGACTCAAAGTGTCTGGGGCACAGTCACATAAAGGAATGAGGGGTGGGGTGGAATTAAATATCTGTGTTGCCTCCACCACAAGGCACAGGTCAGCCATCACACTCACCAATTCCAGGTGGTCCAGCTGCCACTGGTCCAGTCCCTAAAGAAACTAGCCACAGAACAGCGTGTGATGGAAACCCAGGTAGAAGCCCGGAGCTCTGGCCAAGGGACGGCACCGTAGCCATGTGCTTGCACCAGGATTGAGGCTGAGCTCAGCTGATTGGCACAGCGGCCCTGAAGAGGCTGTATCTTCTGAAAAAGGTCAACTGAATCAAGCAAGGAGAGGATGGTGTGTATTGGGATACACTATCTCCCACCACAGGAGGTAAACATAGACCACAATGCGTGTGGGCGGAACCTCACCCAGTCCTCACTGGAGCAGGCTAGCTGTTCCACTTCTAGGCCACCAGTGTCCTCATTTTACGGATCCAAACACCGCTGCAAAATTTGGCACTGGGTGTGGTCCTGAATACAGGATCCATGAACACGACTGGGGGTAGCAGCAACAGAACACCCGTAAGTGTGAAGGGAGACCCCAGCTGCACAACCCGGCTCTGCTGGATGCCTGGCATCTTTAGAGAACAGAAGCTCTTCTTAGATGTTAGACAAGAGGTTACACATTTACTGCTGGGTCTGTGTTAAGACTGGGACTCATTTTGAGATGAAGACAAAGGAAATAATTCTTGCCATTTTACTGTATGGATCTCGGGGAAACTGCCCTCCACGCGCTATCCAGAAAGAACAATTCTTTTGTGCTACCAGCACAGTTAAGCACTGGCTTTGTATCTGCAGTTCACAACAACAGGGAGCCTTACATGCAATGCATTCCTCCCAGGCATTGGCCATCAACTTTCACTGAGATGATAACTGGAAACGTGGCTTATTTCCAAGAAAAGTAACACCGGGCGAGATCCACGAAATCTGTAAAGAGTACAATCTACTCTTTTGAATGTTAAAGGCATATATTGCAGAGCAAAACTCCAAGAAAGAAATCATGACCCTGAAAAAACATTAATGAAACCCTGGGAAAATGCGCAAGTTTGTGCTTGCTTTCAGTCCCCCCCCCCCTCCCCTATCCACCCCCTCTTCTCGGAAAGATAAGCTAGAATGTTCCCAGCTGGGCACAGAATCACCGGCATCCCACGCACACTCATGCAAAGCATGTGGGCACCAGACAAGGCTAAAACAAAGGTTCTGAGTCAGGTAATGTCTGGCCCAAGGACACAAAGCTATCTCTCAACTCCTTCCAAAACTCTTATCATGTTAAAAGGGGAAAGAAAAAAAAAAAAAGCCCATGGCCTTGGTTCTTGTCCTTGGAGTTCAGTGGCAAGTGAGAGATCAAACATGGTTCTACCCACTTCTCAGGATGTATCAGAAGGAGGGACATGGCTAATTCAGACTCGGGGCATAAGCATGCAGACTTGTGACAGGCAGCATGCCACCTTAGAATACCCTGGAGGGATGAGGGCTAAGAAAGCTTAGCAGGTGTTGCAGTCAACCCAGCCTGATCGATTCGGAAGTGGGGTGGGGGAATGGGGCTGGCACAAGGGCATTGTTGGGCCCAGTTCTATTCCCAAAAGGAAATCATATCAGAGGAAAGAAAGCCCACAGGTGTGTTCTTCGCTTTTATATAGGAAGGTCCTTGGGTGCCCAACATCAGGCAACCCCTAAGGTCGTTAATACTGACATGTCTTCAGCATCGCTTCAGGGGAGTCTGAGGACAGTTCCAGAACCACCTAGCAGCACAGGGCAGAGGAAGGTGAGAGAGCCACCTTGTTCCCCCCCGAAGTCTCCCCTGCTCCATCTCACCCCCAGAACAAACAGGCAGGGCCTGTTTGTTCCCAGCAGCTCCAAGCTGAGGTCCTCCTCTTATTTGCACAAAACCATCTGGCACCGCGGGAGCCACAGAACTAATGTTCCCAGGGCACGTGAGTCTGATGACGGGCAGAACGTGGCGGAAACAACGAAAGGACAGGCAGTAATTCCAGAGGTTAACGGGGCACAGGACAATAGAGATCATGGTCAGCCAAAAGTCTCTGTCAGTTCAGCTCCACTCAACCCGCCCAGCTCATCCTGGCACGGAGAACTGAAGCCCAGTCTGCCTGGAGCTGGGCTGGGCTGGCCCTGGGTGCACAGATGAATTCAGTGGCCTCAGCTGGACACTTACCAACAGTCCCAGCCACAAACACCCACAGGGCCAAGGTCAGCACTAACGCTCTAGTGCATGTCTGGCTCCATCGGAGCGCTGCTGGTCTCAGGTGTCTGAGTCCAACCCGGAAGCCCCAGAAACCAGGACAGCTAAACCAGTCAGTGCTCCAGCTGGGAAGGAATGCAGAATCCCGTAGGTATGGCTACAGCCCACCGGGTGCCATTTTTACGTAGACTTTGTTCAAGCTACGTTCGAAATTAGCCGGCACCCAGCAACTCAGGCTGCTGGTAGCCAAAGAGGAGTTAGGGTTTACAGAAAGAAGCATTGACAAGAATCACTTACAAATCAGCCTTGAGGTTGAGAGACAGGGGTAGTTCAGTCATCACCATGAGCACTCCATAAAGCTATTTCAGCCACTCATGTAAAGACAGCAGGAGCATGGGGCATACTAAAAATTGGGGTTGAGGGGCAGCTTTGCGAAAACCATCAGCAGCATAAATGGCAGGCTCTAATGCAGCCTCTAAAAAATGATCAGACAAGAAGAGGAAAGCCAGGATGCGCCACAGTGTGAGAGTGTTACAGTGTAAGAATCGTGTGCCGCCGGGCGGTGGTGGCGCACGCCTTTAATCCCAGCACTTGGGAGGCAGAGGCAGGCGGATCTTTGCGAGTTCGAGGCCAGCCTGGTCTACAAAGCGAGTCCAGGACAGCCAGAACTGTTAAACAGAGAAACCCTGTCTCGAAAAACCAAAAAAAAAAAAAAAAAAAAAAAAGAATCGTGTGCCTTTAACCATTCTGTTAATTTTATCATCTCTAAGAAAATGCCTGACGAGAACAGTATGTGTGTGCTGATGACCCATAGTTTTAAATTAGTTCTACTAAAATAGGGGTAGGGGTGGGGGAGTTAGAAGAATGAGACAAATAAGTCCTGTGTGTTGCTGAGTACTCTCTGGCTCAGCAGTTTCTTGAAAGTCGTTAAAATTCCACTCTTGCTAGAGGAAAATGAGAAGCGCCTCTGAGGAACACACAAGAAAATCAAAGCGCTTTGGAGAAACGAGGCTATGTAGCATAGTGGGACTATGTACCGTATTGGAGCACTGTGGACCCACAGAGACAATGCCCGCTAGTACAGTTTGGGCACAGTTGAAGTGTGTCCCCCGAAAGGGTCACATGCTAGAAGCTTCATTCTCTGGATCAAGGTATTGAGAGATAGAGGGCATCTGTAAGAGGTGGAGCCTAATAGAAAGTGGTATAGTGTAGGTTTTCTGTAATGCCAGAACATGGGAGGAGTATGCGGAGTTCACAGTCATCGTCAGCTGCAGAGTGGAAGATGGCTAGGTCATCAGGGAAACCAACATGGAAACTTTAAGGCAGGGATCTGGAGGTATCAGAGAACAGCTCTGAATCACAATCTGGCTTCCTGTTTCCAGATGTGTTCCCGCCATTGTGCTGCCATCCTCCATTAGACCTTCACCAGGATATCTAAGGAGTACTGGACTTGTAATCTCCAAAACTGTTTGCCAAACAAACCTTATTTTTCCAGTCAACCTGCCTCAGGTGTTTTGTTGCAGTAACTCTCAGCAAACGAACACACCACCTACACAGCCACCTACCTATCTATCCTTAGGAAAAAGGTCAGGACCCAAGTACTAGAGTCTACCCTGCCTTGTCTGCCACTCCTTCCACGACTCAGGCATCCCTTATGCTTCCTTTCTTGTTGTTGTTTTTTCTTCAAGACAGGGTGTCTCTGTGTAACAGCCCTGGCTCTCCTGGACTCCCTTTGTAGACCAGGCTGGCCCTGAACTCCCAAGATCCACCATGGCGTGCCACCATACCCAACCCCCCTTATGCTTTCTTTCCTAGGAGAACATGACAAGGATCAGGCTTTCCACAAGCCAGCAAGATGATGCCTGTTCTTGCTTTGCAGCCTGCACCCTCAGATCTCCACCTCCCACCCTGGAGATCCCTCATGGCCACCTTCTCTAAGATCCCACTGGCCCCCTGAGATCAGTGGACACTCCTGCAGATCAGCAGGCCACATTACTGCAAACAGTGTGAGGAGCTGCCCTATGCCCTGACTCATTCTCCTAGTTGATGAGCAGAATCCTCTTCCTGAGTCTTTCCATTCTCCTTGGCCTTCTGCAATTTCCCTTGGCTACTGCAGGTGATTGCCCCTGTTGCTTGATCTACACTGTCCCTGCACCCATGTGGCCCCACCACCTTCAACATCTTGAAAAGAAGGCAGAGCTGGCCACCCATGAAGATCAACCTTCTCCCCCTCTCCCTAGTGCCCACACTCCCACCTGGCCTAGGAGCCTAGAAAAATCTGGGTGAACATGAGGAAAAGTGTCCCTCCTCCTTCCAAAACCTGACCAACTGTGCAAATGCTCATGCTGGGAAAGTGCCAGTCATTCTGGTTCAGTTTGATTCTGGTTCAGTGTGTTCCAAGGGGGACAGGAGTCCATTTGTTGACACTCCTTACTTGGAATTGTGAATGCATTCTTAGAGGGTAAAAATTAACCAGCACCAGCCATGAGAGTGCCATGGTTGTGCTCTTGCTGCTGATCAGAAAAGCTGCCTCCTCCCAGTGACTCTGGAGCCTCGAGCACCACTCAACAGAGCCAAACCAGAGCAAGCAAGCTAGGCTCTGCGTTATTCCTTCCAAATCTCGGCTGAGGTAACCCTGTGTAATTGCACTCATAGATCATAAGTGCTGGCATGTGGTTCCCAGACTGAATCATTTATCCAAATTAAAACCATCCTCCTGAAACAAAGTCAGACCCTTTTAATTGAAAATAAAACCGAGCAGCCCTAAAGGCGCTTGCTTGGGATCTCTATCATCCCCCCCCCCCCTCTCGCTCACTCTCTCTCCCACTCCTTTCTCAATGGAAGACTTTCTTCCCTTTCTCATTCCAGTAATGACCAAGTTCATGCAATCTGTCAAAACAGTTTGGTAAGAAGCTCCCTTCATCCTTTTCTGCAGGCCTGGGTTTTACCCTGTGGATGCCAACCAAGAGCAGGTGGACAGCGAGAAGCCAGTGATCATACGCAGCGTCTCAGCCACAGCTTGGTCATGTCCAAGAACTCCAAAATGCTGTGGTTGCTTCTAGGTGTCCAACAGAAGTACAGAAAGCAGGGACAACATGGGCATGTCCACAGCAGCATTACCTCTCATCACCCAAAGGTGGAAGCAGCCCAAGTGTCATTAACTGGCATCTGAACTTGTAAGACATGGTGGATCCAGAGAGGAGTACTATTGAGTCTGAAGGAGGAAGGGATGGAAGGAGAGAGGGAAGGACGTAAGGAAGGAAAGCTGATATGTACTATAAAACACAGATGATCCTTCAAGGCATTATGGTACGTGAAATAAGCCAGTCAGAGGAGAAATGCTGGGTGGTTCCACTTACAGGAGGACCACAGAGCAGTCCAAATCATGGAGATGAAGAGAAAAATGGCAGTTGCCAGGAGCTTGGGGGAGAGAAACAGGGAACTAATGTAGTCTTGCAAGATCCGGAGCTCTGGAGGCCCATGGTACAGATGGTTGTACAGCAATGTGAATGTACTGAGAAGCACTGAGTTATACTCTTTTAACAATTAAAATCCTAAAACTTACACCACATGGATTTTCTCACAACAAAAAAGAAAGTTTGAGTTGTTTTAGCTCAACCCACTAGAAATCTTCCCAGGAACGTGGCTAGCCAGGATCTGCCCAAAAATCTACGTGCAAAGATACACACCAGTTATGACCACCAGACAGGTATCTAAGCCCCAGTAACCACAGTATACTCACATTCTGTCAACAGCAGTCCTGTTTATGTGGTTATTTTCAGATTGGAAAATGCTTATGCTGCCACAGTGTTTTTAAACGTAGGATATAAAATGAAGCCAATAGAAGGATCTGAGCTTGGTCTATTCAAATAGCACAGGAAACAGAAGGTGCCCACCAATGGACTTCAGGGTGTCTGTGAGTTGCACTAAAACATCCCCACAATGGCCAATGTGTGTCTAGAGTGTGGTTCTATTAGGAGGTGGTAGAACCTTCAGGAGACCAAGGGGAGGAAGTTAGGCCATGAGTGGCATGTCCTTGAAGGTGTATTTGGGACTCTTTCTTGTTGGATCTGTTTCCAGGTTGCCAGGGATGCCCTACCATGATACTGCTCCCCTGCCACAGGCCTAAAAGCAAAGAAGCCAAGTGACCATGGACCAAACTCTCTGACAGCATAAACCAAAATAAAATGTTCCTCCCTGGATGGGCAGTGGTGGCGGCAGACCTTTAATCTCAGCACTCGAGAGTCAGAGTCAGGCGGATCTCTATGAGTGCAAGGCCAGCCTGGTCTACAGATCTTGTTCCAGGACAACCAGGACCACACAATGACAGTCTGTCTCAAAAAATAACAAAAAAGAAAAACAAAAACAAAAAGGTTCTTCCCAGTCATAGATACAATGACAGAAAGCTGACTGACAGAGGACACCTGAGCCAGACTCCTCAGCATTTTCCTAAGTTTATCAAAGTCTACAAGGAGGATAGGTTTTATAGAAACTTAGTCAAAAAGCAGCTAGAAAACAAAAACACACCTATTACCTCAAGAATAAAACTCAAGACAATTTGAAACACATTCCCAAACAGCCCTCCCCTCCCAGTGCCAGCCCAGCCCCCACCCATACACAAAGCCTGCCTTTCCTCTGCCCCTGGGCACCTTACTCTACAGGTGCTTCCAGGGGAGTCAAACTGGACACTCCTGTTCCCATCATTGGAACGAACCCATCTATCACTGGGACCTCCCTGTGCAAATCAATGTTGTCGTCCCCCTGACAGGGATCTGATAACACCCCCAAATCAGAAAAACCTTCCAGTGCTTTTCAGAACCATTCAGAAAGGGAATTCAGCAGGCAATGGACCTGGAGCCAGCAGGCAGCAAGATCACAGTCACAGTACCCTGACCTGCTCTGACTTCCAGGGCTGCACGAGAGGGCTGCTGAAGTCTGGGTTTGTGAGACGCCAGAGGCTGGTCTGTTTACTTCCCTGAGCACATTTCTGAACTACTTTCAAAATGGCCAGTAAGGAGTAGGTGAGTAAGGAAGCCTCTAAGGAAGGTGATGGAAGTAGAGAGGAACGCCAGGACCAGGCCCAGGGAGGCCTTTGTTCTGGAAAGAATGTGCACAGGCTCAGACAGCCTGGCTAATGGCCCAGTGTGGCCCCAGGGCTGCCCCCCCCCACCCCATCCCCCCGCCCCAGCAGGCCAGATGTGGGCCTGCAGTTTATTGTGGGCCCACAGTGAGGTTGCAAACTGCAGCTGTGATTCAAGGTAAGGAGCAGAGCCAGGATTCCTGAGCTCTCTGGCGGGGAAATAACTGGCTCCTGTGAGCCTGGAGTAGGCCCGGCTCTCTTGTAAAAAGAGAAGCAACTCAAACAGGGCGCTGCCCACAATTCCAGAGTGATTTCTTTTTATCTCCCAACTACTGGATTCTGATACATTAAAAAAAACATCAGGGCTTGGTCCTTATTTCTTATAAAAGTTCCATTGAAAACTACACATAAGGGCTAGCGAGAGATGGCTTAGCAGTTAAGGCACTCACTGCTTTTGCAGGGAATCTGGGTTCTGTTCCAGCCACCATTCTGTGGCTCGCAAGCACATGGTAGTGG
The DNA here is from genome assembly GCA_907164525.1 of Lophiomys imhausi. Lineage (NCBI taxonomy): Eukaryota > Metazoa > Chordata > Mammalia > Rodentia > Muridae > Lophiomys > Lophiomys imhausi. Next base: position 3,646,045 of record CAJQZJ010037469.1, read on the forward strand.
CATATACATGGTGCCCATGAATACATGTAGGTAAACACACACATAAAATAAAAATAAATATTTTAAAATAAGTAAGTAAATAAAAATGTAAACATGAGGTGTCATATCACACTGTCTGCTAAGGAGGTAATACCCTTTCATCTACTTGGAAGTGTCCCCTGGACTGCCTGTCAGTCATTAGCAGGCCCACATATTAAAACATCCTGGGCCATCCATGGGAAGCCGTGATCAGAATTTCCAAAGAAATTTTAATACTTTTGAAATAGAAATAAGGCCAGGCTGTAAGGGTGTGTGGCTGTGATTATCTCTCTCCAAAGAGAAGAGGAAGAGGAAGGGCCAGTAACTTAATGTGCCATAATTAGAGCTGAAAGGAAGGAAGAGGAGATGTAAAGAAAGGCTGGCCTTGGTGTCCGAGGAAGCAGCTGGGTCCAGAGTTCTGGCTGCAGTAGCTGAGCGAAGCCCATCCAAGTAGGGCGAGGTATTCCCTCCCAGGGATGGAGGAAGTTCCCCTTTGAGCAAATGCACCAAGCACTGCAGACATTAGACTCATCCATAAACTAACATCCCATGGTGTGGGCAGGTTACTTACACTCGCTAACACTTGCTGTCTCTTCCAGAAAATGGAGAAAATTAGCATGGAAAATCAGACAGTGGGCAGAGGGAGAGGGTAGCACAAACCACAAACACTAGGGAATGAGACATTCCCCAGCTTGGGGTGGACACAGAGATAGAGTTCCAAACCTTTAGCTGATGCCTCCTTGAAGGACCTAAACCCATTCTGGACAGGTACTCCACAGGAGACTGGCGTAACAGATCACTGGCATAACTCTTTTGGCATAATCTCTCTTTAAGTTTTGCCCATTTGGGACAAAACACGTTAAAGCTGTCTTATTGCTCTCTTTTTAAAAGATCGGTATAATTTTTGTGAATCTATAGATCATTATGATGGACCTCCAGGATCGCTACTTTGGTCCAGCAAGATGGCTTAGCAGGTAAGAGTGTGTGCCTGATGACCTGAGATCAATCCCTGGAGCTCACATCATGAAGAGAGAGCACTGACCGCAGCAAGTTGTCCTCTGGCCTTCACACCCAAGTCACGGAATGCATGGGTTTGCAAGCACATACACGCATATATAGGTTCTCTCTCTCTCTCTCTCTCTCTCTCTCTCTCACACACACACACACACACACACACTTCATACAGCATAAGTAAATAAGTAAGGAAGCAAATAAATAGATAAATATAAAAGGTTAGAAAAGAAAAATGTCCCCCTTCCTGAAACACTGCAGCGTTCTGGAGCTCCTAACTTGTGCTTCTGCTGATCTCCTAAGCAAGACGGCCCCAATCATCCATTACGCTTCCTGCAGTGTGGCAGTCCACACTGGGCATCTGTTGCTATCACATGAGGAACTCTAAACATGGTTACCCTGGGACAGGTACAAAATAGGAACCAGAACCAGTCCCAGTGGCTCATGTGTGTAATTCCAGCACTCGGGAGGCCAAAGGAGCAGGACCTCCAAACTCCAAGGCTGCATGAGCTACACAGCAAGATCCCATCTCAAAAAAATAAATATAAGCAAAATGGGTGCCTAGACATCCTCTGAGAATGCAGTGAGCCATACAGCAGCTTGTACCACAGAAAGTCCTGCCACACAGACATGAGAACCTCCCCAGGGACTCTGAGCTCAGCACCATGCCCCTCACCACAACAGCAGACATGCTCAAAATGCTCCCGATGCAAAGAGTTCAAAAGAAAGTTCCAAGAAACTTGAGGATCTGCGTCTTCTACTTTTACAAGAAACAAGTATCCAGGAATTCAATGCCTCTGCTCCTAAGCTCCACACTCAGCAAACTATGCATGCATGGAACACAGCCAGCGGTTAGGGGGGCAGATATGACAAAAAATAAGGTCGCAATTCTGTGCTCAATGTAAGAGAATGGATGCATGCATTATGTCTTGGGACTTATTTTGTTTAGTTTCTTCTGTAGTCCTGGTGATTGAACCCAAGTCTTCACATGCCACACAAGTGCTCCACCAAAAGATAGACCCCAATCCTTGGGGGTTTTGAAATGCAGTACACACTCCTTCTCACCCACAGTAAGGAATTAGAACTGGAGACTCCAATAAAGATACATCTGCTTCACTACAAGTATTAGGAGTAACTGCTCTGGCTGATAACACGCTCTGCTCTCTGAGACCCAAAGGGTGGCTATCAGTTAACCAAACACTTATTTAAGCAGCCAGCCTAATCCCCTTATTCTAGACAAGCAGAAATGGCAGCAAAGGACCCTGAGTGGCTGAGGCTCACTCTGTGTCATTAGGTCACTGCTGGCAGGTTTCTTTCCAGGTGAGCTGAAGACTCACCTGTTCCCTTATGCTTTTCGGAATCCTACAGGAAGGGGCCAGGGTTAGTTCGCATCTTAAAGAACTTTTGCCTAGACCCAACATATCCACCCTAGCTTCTTCTACCACATGGACTGGACATATCAGATTCCACCCAGCCACAAAGCAAGAGAACACACAGTGAGCAGTCTCTCGCAGCCCCTGTGAGGAGTTGGTGGTAAGGAGGCAACTAAGCCACTCGGTAGGCAATGCCTCTGACCACCTGGTAGGTGGCATGGCTGTGAAAAGAGTATTCTGTTTGCCAAAAGGAAAACAAAGAGCTTTGGCTAGGAGTACCCTGTCCTCCCCACATCCAAGTTCAAACACAGGGTCAGAACAGGCTTCCCCTGCACATGCCATTTGCTTATAGCAGGCTGATCCTAAGCAATAAAATGCAGCCCCAGGGGCAGAATGCATGCAGACACACCACTAGTAGCTCCACGCCTCTGGAAATTTGCTTGTAATTTTCCTCATCTGCAAAATTAGCCCTTGTGTCCTGGGCAGACAGAAGCTGTGACTGCCAGACAGACTCAAATATCCTCCCCCTTTGGTATCTTCTCCTCCACCTTCTTGTCTTACGGCCTCCTTCCTAGGTTATGGCTATGCCAACATGCAATAACTCCCTTAGTATCTTCTCCAGCATAGTAGCATATTTTGACCTTGTGCACTTTTAATTATGAGTCAACATTTGCAAGTAACTCAATTTCAAAACACAGCAGTCCAGAGAGACACTTTGTAAGAGCTAATCAACTTTCATTCAGAAGCATGGTGTTCCCTGAAGCAACTATTTTTTTCTATCTTCTTAATGGTTACAGTTTGTATAGAAATAACTCAACTGCTGCTGCCGATAACTTTAGCAGCCTTGCCAGAGGAGCTAGGCTCAGCAGAAGAAGCACTGTCTGGACAAGCATTCAAACCGAACTGACACAGGAGCAGTGGCAGCCAGCCTGCAGGAGGGAGACTCTGGAAGCCAGGTGTTGTATCCCAGAATCCTGGTACTCCACCACTTTTCAATGTCATAAACAGGACACTTGGCATTTCTTTGCCCACAGGCAAAATGGGTGTGATAATCCCACTTCCCTCTTCCTTCCAAGAGTCATGGGTGAGAAGAAATGAATACATGTGAAGAGTTTAGTACACTAAGTCAGCGGTCTTTATTGCCCTTTTAACACTCTGTGGGGTCACCAAGACTTTGTCTGCGGTCTGACTTCTTGCCAATCACCCCAGTTAACTCCCCAGGATCCAGCAAACTCATCCCTTGTCTGTCCCTACACACACACACACACAGAGAGAGAGAGAGAAAGAGAGAGAGAGAGAGAGAGAGAGAGAGAGAGAGAGAGAGAGAGAGAGTCTAAGGCACACACTCCAAGTCCTGGCCTAGCCTCCTCCATCTTTCAGCTGCAGCTAACCCCACCCCCTTCCTGGTCCTCAAGGCCTCAGCACAGAAAACCCTTTCTTAATACTTGTTGATTGATTTGCAAATATAACCTCATAGGCCCCAAAGAGGGAAGCGCCAAAATCACAAGGACACTCAAATCTCTTTTAAAAGGCAAAGAACCAAAAGCTCTTTTAAAAAGAATATGAACAAACCAAAGCTTCAAGGAAATATGCCAAAATGTCAAAAGGGTTACTCTGATGGGCTATATATACAATTACTATTACTATACAATACACAGAAGTTACACAATACAGTAACTCCTGTAGTCCTAGGTTGGGGTGCGTTTTTAAAGCTCTATACATTTTCCGGAGCAGGAGGCACCACTCAGAACACAAAAGTTAAAGTTGGCTGTGACACAGCCTGGAGCGTCCCAATCAGTTGTGATCACCCTCGATTGTGCGGTCCGCTGGTCCCACGCCCTAGAGGGAACTTTTTGTGTTCAGTCAAGTTAAAGATTCCAGGTCACCTGCTGGCACCAGGTGCCAGAATGCCAGTGGGGGAAGAAAGGGCTTCAGGGTCTCTTCCTGCAGCAAGCACTCTCAAATCTGTTCAAGTAAACTTCCTCAGAGGCAGAACACAGCACTGCACAGAGACTCCGGGGCCCAGGAACCCCCTCCTACTTGTCAGCCACAGCGCCCGCGTGCCAGGAGGCACGTGCCACAGGTGGCCCCCAGTACTGCCCCCGCACCGGTACTCCGAAGGGTGAGAAAAGGCGCGTTGGGACCCCTTCCTCCCAAGCAACCGAAAGGAAAGGGAAAGAGCCGCACACAGGGCACTTGCCTGGAAAAGGCGGGAGTAAAGTCCCAAGAAGTCCCGTTGCAGCCCCAAGCGGCTCTCCGTCTCCGGGCCCCTAATTGTCTTAGGGAGCAAAGTCCGCAGGGCAGCTGTGGAGATAGTGCCGCTCCGCCCCCGCCCGCCTAGTAAGGCGCCGGGCGCCGCGGCCCGCGCCCCAGCGGCGTCCCCAAGCTCCGCTCAGCTCTGGCGAGCCGGCCCGCGCCGCGTCCTTGCCCGGAGTTCCCGGCCGAGCCCCAGCCTCCCGATCGCCGCAGACCCCGTGGCCGTCCGCAGTCGTGGATCCCAAGCCCCCTTCCCGGGTGCCCCGCGCGCCCTGTCCCCGCACCCTCAACTGTCCCCGCGCCCAGGTTGGGTGCCCGCTCCCCTGCGTCCCAGCTCCAAGACCCTGAACGCCCAAGCTCTGGAACCTGAAAGGAGCCCCAAACAAAGAGTGTGGCGGCACGTTCCGCCCCTGCCCTGCTCCCAGTCGGGGTACCTGGGCGAACCCGCAGCGCGGTCGGGAGAGGCGATGGCCGAAGCGAGGCTGGGCTCCGGGCTGCTCCCGGGCGGGCCCGTCCTCCTGGCTGGCGGCCCGCGCCGGCCGCAGGGCCCCCTCGAGGCAGCTCGGGCAATCGCCACAGACGGCCCGCGCACCGGGGCCCTGCCGGTCACCTGGTCTCATCACCCTAACAATGTCCTGCGCTAACCAGGGCCTGTACCCTCCGCCGCCCACACCCCACCCCCCGGGTTCCTGACCCGAAGGATGAGCTCTTAAAAACACCCTTCCACCTTGCTGGCCACCCTAAGTACCTCGGGGCCACAGTGTTCTATAAGCTCGCCAGTTCCAGGTCTACGTATGTGCGTAACCTGGGGAGGGAGGTTCGAGTCCCATTCCTGCAAAACCAGTTTATTCTTTCATTCAGTGTATCTCGGTGTTGTGACTGCCGGAGAAAGACCTGCAATACCCTCCAATGACTTACTATGTAGTGGGGACTAAGCAGGTAAAAAGCAGTCGTCTTTACCAGACGGCTCAGGATGCTTCAACACCCCTGGCAAGGTCAATAATTCACCAGGTGGGAGGAGATGGTGGTGCTGGCTGGAAGTTGCTTAAAGTGAACCTGGCAGGAGAGGGAAAGGTTGAGGCAGGGCAGGAACGCAGAAGGAAGACCTCCTTTCTCAATGAGGACAGACCAACAGGCTATGGGTCCCTAAGATTCGAATAGCGGGGCCTCTCTCCCAGTTTTCCCATTGTGAACTCCAGGGAAGGAATGGTATGCCATTGAATGGTCTCCTCAACACTTCTGCACTGCACTTCCCTGGAGTTGACAAAGGAATTTCAGTCAGTTTCCAGTGGACAGTAACCAGCCCTTGGAATCTCCAATAGTGTTCCAGGAACACACTCAGGTAGCCTGACGTCTTGCAAAAGAGAGCAGAAGTTGCATCTGCTCAATGCAGCAACTATCTTTAGAGTCAGGAGGCAGGTGAGGTGATGCCAGGTTACCAAAAACTGTCCTTCTTGTCTTACTGTACCTTCATAGAAAAGAAGGTTTGTCGAGGATGGTGGAGGAGCAGAGCAAGGAAAATACTACCCCCTGACTCTTTTCAGGGCAGCCTTCAGAAACACTGATGCCCTGGATCCAATGCCAGGCTGGGAGTCTGAGCCGCACTCTGCTTCCTCTCTGCCAGGCAAAGAGGTATGAGACCTTCACGGTTTGGGAAGATTAGGTCTACCTCTGGGAAATAGCACATTGGGAGGAGTTGGGCATTAGTTCCCCGAGGCGAAAGCTTCCTGGACACTGAGTCCCAGGCTCTAAGGAATGAAGCAGACATTTCTCTGCCCTCCAGGAGTCCAAGGGATGGTCGGTGAGGCACAGAATACTTGCAAATGAGCCTTAGCCGGGGGATGGGGAAGAGGTCACAGCCATCCTGATGGAAATGCGGTGAGGCGGGAACTATTAACTTTGCCTTTGAAGTGGTAAAAAAATACTCCAAAATCCTACCTGACCAAGGTAAACCATCCTATTGGGACTAAATCACTATAAGGTAAGGACTCAAGAGCATCCAGATTCTATGCTGTTCTCTCAGGTTTCCACCAGGGCCTACTCACTCCAGGCCTCATACGGAGACTTTGGGTTGCCTTGCTTGATACCCTGCTGCCTGAAAGACTGCATGAATTTCGTTGGTAACGTCACCTTTCATAAGAACTAATGCTGAAGGGTTCTTGATATCTCAGAGTGAGGGAGACTCCAGGCAAGGCTGGGGTTGTGCTTCCTTATAGCAGGAACCTCTCCTAAGATTTCCCCCTACTCAGTTGTCCCTACCCAAACTGAATTATCCCTGACCCTGACCCTGCCTCTCACTGCTGGAGTAGTGGGGGATGGATGTCCTAACTAGACCCTTGTTTCTGGAACAGTGAAGTGGGTTCAATGCTAGTGTTTAAAAAAAAAAAATTGACAGCAGAAACTGGACCATAGTATCCCTGAGTACTCCATGTCAAGCTGTCTGGCTGCTCCCTAATTCCTGCATCTTGTCTACAGGATGAACAAAGGAATCTGTGGATGTATGGTCTAGGCCTGACCTATCCAGAGCTGAGCAAGCACCATGGGGCCCCACTTCACATACGGTGACTTTGAATTTCCAAAAACTTAAAACAAAAACAAGGCATGAGCAATTATCAGAAAAAGAAATCATGTATTTTTTTTACATGCTTAGCCCTCCAAAAATATTTCAAACTTGAAAAAGTGTCAAACCAATTTACCTTAAGAAAAGTCTGCCAAGACAACCCCTCCCTGCCAGTTTCCCCAGCAAGGGAGCAGGCTGATAGGGCTGGAACCACTGTGGTGTTCCTTCCTTGCTCACCCACCCTCTGCAGTGTCCTTGACTCTTCCCAACTGGCATCTGAGTCTTCTTAGTAATTTTGTCTCTGCTCTGAGGACTGTCTTTATAGTGACAAAAGTCTGATCATTTTTATCCCGAGATTGATGACTTAGATATTTTTCTTATTGTTTCCCCCTTTTCACTGAAACTTCATGTTTTCCAAAGACCTACTAAATGGCAACAGGAAACATACAAGAGGTAGTAGCATAGCCTGCAGTCCCGTGAGGCAACCAAGGTTGTATGAACACACTCCAAGGCTTTGCCTTAGGATGTGGCATCCCCTAAGAAGTTCACTAGATGCTTCAGCCTTTCTTCTCTTCTGTCTGTCTCCCTAAACATGCTGACCCTCACCTACAACTCTACAGCATAAGCTTCAAACTGTCCAGTCGCAAGGAGGGTTACCTCACTTTTGATTATTTATTTATTTTAAACAGGATCTATGTAGCCTATACTGTTCTCAAACTCATAATCCTCTTGCTTCTGTCTCCCAAGTGTTGGTTCTACAGATGTGAACCACTACAGGCTGGCCCAGACCTGCCTACATTGTGTCTAGAACTTCTTGCAATTCTGTGGCCAGTTATATGTGTCAACCTGAAAAAGCTAAGAGATGCACAGACTCCTGGCCAAACATTGTTTAAGAGTATTTTTCGGAGATGTTCCAAGCTCACAGTGGTGTTTGGATTGCCCAGTGAGGAAAGATGGTTTTCCCCCAATGATGGTAAGCATCCTTCAGACCTTTGAGTACTGAGGAGAAAAAAAAAAGATAGAAGAACAAATGTTCTCTCTTCTTTTTTTTTTTTTTTTGGTTTTTCGAGACAGGGTTTCTCTGTATAACAGCTCTGGCTGTCCTGGACTCGCTTTTGTAGACCAGGCTGGCCTCGAACTCACAGAGATCCGCCTGCCTCTGCCTCCCAAGTGCTGGGATTAAAGGCGTGCGCCACCACCGCCCGGCTCTTCTTAAGATCTTAAATTTATGTTGCCCTGCCCTTGAACAGATTGCTTCTGGTACTCAGGCCTTCAAGCTAAGACTGGTGCATCACAGCTTTCCTGGCTCTACAATTTGTAGGCAGCAGATGGTGGGGCTTCCTGGCCTCCCTAATCCAACACTAGCTGATCTCTGTAATAAATCCCATCTTACATGTAAATTCTTTTGGTTCTATTTCCTGGAAAGCCTGTTGAGGTGGTGCCATATTCCTGAAACACACACTGATCAGGGACAAGATCTCCAACATGGATGCTGGGAGACAGGTGCAGTGTTGGGGTCTTTGTGTAGCACATCAGTTTTCCTGGGAATTGGGCTCTGTTCTTCTCTGTGCACAGTGAGTTGATTCAATACACCTTGATGGACGCATTACCCTAGGCCAGCCCCAAGGCCCTCTGTTTCAGGATTGGATAGCCACAGGCAGAAAACAGCCTGAATGAAGTCACAGTGAGTCTTGCTGGATAGATCTGAGATCTCAGACTCTTCCTGCCGTAGGAGCCTTCACCCTTCACCATGACACTCTTGATAGATGCGCACTAGACCATGCCTTGACAGCTTTCAGTGGTACAATCTGTCCAGTTTTGTGAAAATTCGGCCCCACTCAAAGAGTGTGGGTGAAAGCCTTTCTAAGAGAACTGCTTCTAATACTCTGATGAGGCCACAACATGTCTCCTCAAGGCTGTGGGTTAACCAAGGAGGAGTACTGGGGAAAGATCTTCTAAGCAGCAAGCTAAGAAGCATGCCTCTATTGCCTAGACATTGTGGAGAGGATATGGTTAAAGGAGAGAGAATGTACATTGCATGAGAAGAGAGCCCCCTACGGGCATGATGTGGGCAATAAACCTGTGCCAGGGAGGAAGGATGAGTCCTGAAAGCTTGGGAACAGGAATAAAGAACCACCAAAAAGTGAGCACCCATGGGAGCCTACTGGGAACCTGGGTTATAGGTTACATGATCCATGACAGAGAAAGACATAGGAAAGGCCAGGCAGCAGAATTGCTAAGCTCATTTTTATTCCCGGTAGACTTGAGGAGAGTCCTGGAGTCGTATCATAGTTACCTCTGATATTTCTGTTTCTCCTTTAGTGGTGGGGTTGGAGCCCATGACCTTGGACATATTGGGTAGTCCAGTGCTTACTTACAATGTAAGCATTACACCCTCGAGCTGAGCCTCCTTTTTCTAATCTGTAGAATGAAGTTGCTAAGATTCAAGTCTGGGGATGGGTTTGAGTCCCGGCAGCCCTTAGCACTGGGCCTAGCATAGAGAAAGCTCGGGCTATGTAACTGCATAGGAGGCCATGTGTTCATGGGCCTTGGAGACTGGCTGGAGATGGGAATGAGTACTGCTGCTCATCTACAGTGTCTGGTAATGATCGCTGGCCCCTATAGCATCTGGAATCTTTTTTTTTTTCCCCGAGACAAGGTTTTTCTGTGAATCCTTAGCTGTCCTGGACTCACTCTGTAGACCAGGCTGGCCTTGAACTCACAGAGATCCACCTGCCTCTGCCTCCCGAGTGCTGGGATTAAAGGCATGTGCCACCACACCCGGAAATTACATGCCTGTGAACTGCCATGTAGGTGCTGGGATTTGAACCTGGGTCCTTTAGATCTTGATAGGCCTTGTTTGAAAATATCTAGAAACACATACCCAAGCAGCCGGATGGATGGTCAGCTGGGGGCTTTGTGGTTTTAATTTCATTTTTATATTTAAATAGTTATTCATTAGACAAGAGGACGTTATTTTATGTTCTTTTAATTGCCTCTCACCAAGAACCTGAAATTACTTTGCAGTTAAATGAGTATGGAGGGCCCAGCCTCCATGTAAGAGGAAAGCCAGCCCAATGGAGGTTGGTCCTGTCTTTTTTTGGAAGTCGTTCATTTTTTTCCCCTTTCTCTGGCTCTCTTTGGACCTGTTCATTCCAGAAGCCTCTCTAGGTCGGGTAGGACTTGCCCAGCTTCCTGGATCCTTATGGTGGTGTCATCCGCTCCTGGTCTAGACTCGGTCACTACCTCAGAGGCCATTTAGGGAATGCCTTTAATTCCAATACTATCCCTTGCCTCGTTGTGCTGTTTGCATAGTGTGCCCCAGTATCTAAAATCAGAACACAGTTTTATGGCTTGCTAGGAAAGCAATCAGGGTAGCCCGGACCCTTCCCTGACCCCAGGCATTGTACTGCCTCCTGTTTGGAGTCCTGGGGTCCAAGGACCTCTGTGTTTGGGTGTGTGGGCCTCACCTTGTCTTTACTGTGGCTTCTCTTGCCAAACTGGGCACCTGCATCTTTCCTCTAGCCACCTGGGACCACATCTGTCCACAGCTCTGTCTTCTCCACCTCACCTTGATCTTTCTGGATTTATTGCCTGGAGTTAGGCAATCTGCCTGGGTTTTAACTGCTATATTGGCCACTTATTTGCGCTGTGACTTTGGCAAGCTAATTAATCTCATTGTACCTTAGTTTCTTCCATAAAACACAGAGAAGAGAGTAAACTCAATCTTAATCCAGCTATCCTGAATGCTGGATAAGACTCAATATAGTGCTTTTTATTTTTGGTTTTTCGAGACAGGGTTTCTCTGTGTATCCCTGGTTGTCCTGGACTCACTTTGTAGACCAGGCTGGCCTCGAACTCACAAAGATCCGCCTGCCTCTGCCTCCCAAGTGCTGGGATTAAAGGCGTGCGCCACCACCGCCCGGCTTCAATATAGTGCTTTTAACGTAGCCCAAATAATGAGCATAAACACCACTTCATTAGAGGACTTGTCAACTGGCCCTCCATTCACACGCGTTTGATGGGCTCTGCACTATGGAATCGTTTGACCTCCATAGCTCTTCTCAAAGCCAAATCCATATTCTGCTTCAGGTATGGATTCCAAACCTCAAAAATCACCAACATCACTTTGGAGGCAGGAATGCTAAACATTCAAACTTCCATCCCACATCCTCTGAATTCCCATCTGGGTACAGGAATGTACTCTAAGAAAAGAATTCTCTGGAATTTTTTTTTTTTTTTGGTAATATCCACTTAAGGAAAGAATCTTTCTATTTAGGAGACTGGGTTATCCCAGGGTGTTCATCATTAGTCTGAGACTCTATTACTATTAAAGACTGTCTGATGCAAAAATTTAGCTGAACATCTCCCCAGAGGTTCTAAGGGAAGAATTTGGATCTGTTGTGGGTTGGTTCTTAAATCCCCTAAAATCCAGTCTGGCCCTACAGGGTATACTTGAGAAGGGGATCATTCACAAAGCTCTGGAGGCCAAACAGGTTCCTATAGTCTGAGAGGCAACAAGAAGCAATAAACATATAAGACCTGCTTTTTTCAGAGACTTTAAGGGCATGCCAGGACACCTTTGTCTTCTATATGCAAAGCAGAGGCTGTCTCCCATTACCAGTCCAGATTGTTAGTATCAAGAAAGGACCACCACCCTCATATCACGATCACTCATGCACCCACCTCCCTCATCTCTGCCTCAGTGACCTCTGGAGCCCACTGCCAGAATGAACGAGTAATCGTCCTCAGAACTATCAAACAGTACCTTAGAAGCCCCAGGTCCTCCAAGATGGACTCCGAGTATGTCTTAATTACAATTTTACCATTGGCATAAAGCGGGTCATCGTGTTCCCACATGTCTATTGTTAACTGAAAAAAAAATTTTTTTATTGTGTGAGCATAAATGCCATGGCATATGTATGGAGATCAGAGGTCAAAATGGTGGAGTTGGCTCTCTCCTTTCACCTTTATGTTGGTTCCGGGTTCAACTCAGGTCTCCAGGTTCCTCTATCCACCAAGCCATCTTGTTTTTTCATAGCTAACCTAGGAACTCTGAAACCCCCCACTCCATATTCCACAACCCCAACCCCAAGTACAGGTGAGACACACACACACACATACACACACACACACACACACACACACACACACACACACACACACACA
>CAJQZJ010037469.1:3658441-3669907 GCA_907164525.1 Lophiomys imhausi
CACACACACACACACACACACACACACACACACACACACACACACACGCGCCTTTGGATGCTTTGCTTGCTGCCACTAGCCTCTTACAATCCTGGTTATTTGATTCAATCTACTGGAAAATCTTGATGATTAAAGCAAAATTTTCCTCTCAGCCTTGCGGGCTTCAGGATTTGTGTCAGGTAGAGACCCCTCATTCTGCAACTTAGGCTCCAGTAAATGATACACAAACCATAACCTGGCAGAGTCTGCCTGTGCCTCAAGACCTTCATAATTCTATTCACAGAACCAAATGGAGGAAGGGATCTGCAGGCCTGGAAGCTGCCAGAATGCTTTGTCTCCTTGGTTCACTAGCATCTGTCTTCATCACCCTTAGCCCTCACCCGGCTTAGCAGGAGATGAAGTCTTCTAAGTTGAATATACAATTTTATAGGAAGGAATTGTTAAGTTTCAAGCCTGGTGCCTACTTAACATATCAAAGTGGACCTGGCTGCCAGGTTCTCTCAGCATCTCTCAGCCCCTACCTGTTACAGGATAGGGCTGGCATATCCTGCCCCCTACCCAGAGGCTGGACTGCCCTTCCCCCAGAGGCTCTTCCTTATATAACCCAGACATTTTGGTTACCTGCCCTTTTTTTTTTTTTTTGGTACCTTTGGCCTGCTGGCTGCTACATCTTGTTCTGCTCTTCTCTCTTCCTTCCCCTTTTCCCTCTCCCCACATGGCTCATAGACTCTCCCAAGTGTGTCTGCCTCTGGCTATGCTCTCCCACATATCTATAATAAACTTTCTCCTCTTCCATACCTAGGAACAGTCATGTCCTTTCCTTCCTTCCTTCCTTTCTTTTTTTTCTTTTTTTTTTTTTTTGCTTTTTTAATTTCCTTTTTTCATCTAGGAATGACAGTTTGTCATTCCAAATACTGGAATTTTGAATTGGTGTGGCTGACCATACGGTTCTATGTGCAGTGAGGTTTGAGCACTTTGGTGAAAGATTCTATCCTTTAGAGAAGAGAAGAAGAAAGTCTTATTTAGTGCAGCTCACAGAGAGCAGAGGCCATGAGAGTAATAGGAGAACAGCCAGCATATGGTGACGGGCTATGAGAGAGTCTGTTTTGCAGGAGCCCTCATTTGGTAAGGGTGAGCCACTATGCTTGCTGCTTCTCATCATATAGTTCCTGCCACACAGGTAGAAGAAGCTGTCATTGTGGGTTGAGGCTAATTTTGTTTGACTATTTTGCTATCCTAGTGTTTGGATGGAATAGATTGTGTCTTTTCTGTTCTGTGGACACATTCCGCATCAGATTTTAATCTCTTTCTGGTCTCTCAATCATCTCTTTCCCTCCACGCTATTTTTAAAAATTTGAAACCACTTCTTCAAAGCTCCACTGGTATGGATCACATATGAGAAAATTCGGGTTGCAGGGCAGTGACCTCCGAGCACTGGCTCCTAAATCTTTCCCCAGGCACAATCGGGTCCTTCACCACACTAGACTCTTCCCTGTCCAAGTTTCTGGCTATATCCTTTAGGCCCAGCTTGGGGTCAGGGGTTTACTGTGGATGTCCCCCTGGTCATATCATCTAAGCAGTGTGAAAATCCAGCATACCCTTTTAAATAATGTTATCCTCAGAGAACTGATCACTCCTACAGACCTTCAACTGAGAAAGAGCGCCCTTGGGCTCCTTTGTTATAACATGGAAGTGTTGACTGGAAGACCAAAAATGGATAAAGGGGCTCTACCACAGCACTAAAGATGACATAATGTTAACATCCCTGCCAGGTGAAGTGGGAAAAGGAGAAGTAATTTTTCTTGACAATTTCATTTTAGTTTAACAAGTAGTTTGCTGGGTACTAAGATCACTACCCCACACTGCCCAACACCAAGGGGTGTTACATGTATGGGGACTAGCAAGGAATGCTATCAACTTCTCTTTAGGACGGCAAGGCAATTGCCTAAGAGCGTGTGCACACACATGGAAAAGGTATATAAATATTCTCTCCTGGGTTTAGCTGGCAGACCATCAGATAGAAGTAGGAGACGACCCTTTGAGAAAGGAACTTTACTGGGGTGTGGAGGTGAAATTGGAAAAATTGGAGATCTGGATAACCTAAACAAGGAAGGGCTGGCTGACACTGAGAACAGTTCGGGGACTATGCTGGGCTGGGTTTTGACCAACTAGCCACAAGCTAGAGGCAGCTGGGAAGAGGGAATGTTAATTGAGACCATCAGATAGTCTGTAGGCAAACCTGTGGGGGCATTTTCTTGATTAATGATTGATGTAGAAGGATCCAGTCCACTATAAACAGTACTACCCCGGCAAGGTGGTCCTGGGTGGTATAAGAAAGCCAGCCATGCCGGGCGTGGTGGCGCACGCCTTTTATCCCAGCACACCGGAGGCAGAGGCAGGCAGATCTCTGTGAGTTCAAGGCCAGCCTGGTCTACAAAGTGAGTCCAGGACAGTCAAGGAAACACAGAGAAACCATGTCTTTAAAAACTTAAAAAGAAAGAAAGAAAGCCATGGGTGGCAAGCCAATAAGGGGCATTCCTCTAGGATCTCTCCTTTAGTTCCTGCCTCCAGGTTCCTGCTGGTGTTCCTGCCCAGACTTTCCTCAGTGACAGACTGTGACAGGGAAATGAAAGCCAAAGAAACCATCTTCCCCTCCAAGCTGATTTTGGTGAGTGTCTTCTTACAGCAATAGAAAGGAAACTGAGGGTGAGACATCTCCACAGAAGCAGCAGAGAATGAGCTGTCTCTTGGGACCTCTAACCAAATATGCCCTGCTCACTGCATCAGACTCGCCTGGGCTAAAGCTCCGGGAAGAATTCCACAGAGGAGGCACCCTCTGGTGACAAATACTTCCCTGACCTGGAGCAAAGACCTTATGGCCTGTGCTCTTTAACCTTGTCCAGAGCAGGAACGGAGTAGGACATAGAGTCCCTTAGTCACTGAGGAGGTGACTAGACTTGAGCAGGGAATTAGGCAGAGGCCGGGGAACAAGAAGAGTGGGACTAGGTTCACAAACCTTCATGCATGTGTGGCTTTGGAGATGGTCATATTTCGTTTTAACTGTCAACTTAACATAGTCTAAACTCACCTGAGAAGGGAGTCTCAATTGAGGGATTGCCCAGATCAGACTGGTGCATGTCTGTCAGGGATTGTCTTGGTTGCTAATGTAGGAGGGCCTAACCCACCATGGGTGGTGCCATTCTCGGTCCTTCATTCTGGGCTGTATGATAAGGCTAGCTAAACATAAACCTCTTAGACAGCCAGCAAGCAACATCCCTCCATGGCTTCTGCTTAGAGTACGTACTTGAGTCCCTGTCTTCACTTCCCTCAGTGATGGATTTTGACCTGGAAGTGTAAGGCAAGTAAGCCCTCCTAAATTGCTTTTGGTCATGGCATTTGCCGAGGCAGCAAAATGAACTATGAGAGGCCAAGCTAAGACAGTATGCTGTTTTCACCACATGTCCCAGAAAAAAGGACAGGGATAGAGACTGGAAAATAAGGGAGGAAGGTCTTGAAACCCAATCAGCTACACCTGTTTCTGTGCACCATGTGGCCCATGACCTCCAGGGGCACAGGTTTGACCCCCGTGCTTCAGAATTAAGCTGTTTCCTCAGGGCTCCATTTTAACCTCCAGAAAATGAGGTCATTTCCAGTTTTGGTTGTTATCTAGACCCTTGATGAAGCAAAGGCTAAGACTCAGCCCCCAGGAATATATCAGAGGTTTTGGGGGCAGAGAATGTTCACAGTTGCTAATTACCAGAAAAGTAACAATCTATGAACATTTCCTGAGGACACACTGTGGTTGGGAAGTAGTTGCAGGTTTTAAAAATGTTAGTTCCTTTATCTTCTTAATAACCTGATGTGGGGGTTCAGTGAGTATATTCTCTCAAAGATTCATGTTGAAACCTAACCTCCCAGTGTATTGAGAGGCTTGATCTTCGGGGATGATAGTCATAAGAACTCTGACACTGTGCATGGGATTAGCTGCTCTTATGGGGCTGTGATAAAAGTATTCCAATCCCAACTTGCCCTTCTTTTCTTTTGGGGGGGGGTGTTTTTCTTTTTCTCAAGACAGGGTTTCTCTGTGTAGCCCTGGCTAGCCTTGAACTCACAGAGATCTGCCTACCTCTGTCTCCCAAGTGCCAGAATTAAAGGCATAGGCTACCATGCCTGGCAATGAGACAGCTGTGAACTGCCATGTGAGTGCTGGGATTTAAACCTGGGACCTTTGGAAGAGCACCCAGTGCTTTTAAACACTGAGCCATCTCTCTAGCCCCCTTCTTGTCTTTCTTGTCTCCTCTTTCTTGAGAGGGACTAGCGAAGGAACCAGGCAACACTTGAGAAACAGAAACCAAGTTCTCTTCAGCCCAAGTTCCCATCTATGATAAATTATGTTGTCCTAGGTATTTTGTTCAGCAACACCAATGAGGTAGGTGCTATTATTGCCTAACATTTGCCAGGGATCAGGTAGACTGAATTCAGCCAGTCCAGAATTAGAATGATAGTCTTTACAATGATAGCTTCAGATTGGAGAAATAGCTCAGTATTTAACAGCACTTGCTGCTCTTAGAGAGGATCCAGGTTCAGTTCCCAGTACCTCTATGTTGCCTTGTAATTGTCTATAACTCTAATTCAGGGGGATATAGACCCCTGTCAGGCAATGGATGCATTTGGGGTACATGAAAGTAAAATTCACATACATAAAATAAAATAAAAAGCTTTTATGATAGGGAATTTCTACTTATAAGGTAGAAGTCTGGCATCACCAGAAAACTCCTAAGCTCTGTGCTAAAATGATGGACTCCCTTTTTTTAGTGGAACCCCCTCTTCCATCCGATCTGAGGAAACCACTTCCTCTAAAGGAGTGTCACATGGCCCAACCCTCCCCTGATAAGAAACCTGTCCAGTGAAAACCTGGAGATTTCCGAAAGTGCAACCCCATGCTAATGAGGTCTGTCACTGCTTTGGCTTTCAGCCAATGACATTTGTCTATGCCTCTACATTACCTGAAGTCCTTTTCTCACACCCACTGGGTGAGTTGGTTAATTAGGTACTGGGTTTCCTCTCTTCTAATGATAGGATGATATCCAGAGAATCAAACACATTCACCTCCAAAACCCCTCCCCACCGCCCAAAGGTTTATAATGCCCCTGATTCACGAAATAAACTCTCTTTCTCCATGCCTTCAGTATGACTGCCTGAGACTTGACTGTTTATTTTGGGCCTGGGAGGGTAGCACTCTTCTGCCCATGAAGAGTTCACCACCACTGCAGGATAGGCCTGTTCGGGCACATGCTCCTACTAAGAGGCACTGAGCTTCCACTACCTCTCCTACACCACCTGCCGGCTGTCTGGCCCAGTGCCAGGTTCCTTGAACCTGCCCTCCCAGTGCTGACTGTTCAGCTAAGAGAGCTATAGCACTTGGTAGTGAAACTAAACTTTTCTCCTGCTTCCCAAGCACAGCTTGGGGCCACCCCTTCCTGCCTAGACCTTCTGACAGATGAATGTTCATTTCTGGCTTGATATGGGACCAGGCTGAGAATTCCCTGCCATAAACCACAATGATAGCTTCAAATATATATTTTTATTATTCTGTAATTACATGTATGCATGTATCTAAATACATGAGCAGTGAGCACTAACCCTTAACTGCTGAGCCTTCTCTCCAGTCCCTTTAAAGGCTTTCCCTTGTGGGAGAAGATTTTGCCCAAATGATTCAAAAGTGAGCAGAAAAGGCATGTTTGCATATATTAAAAATACAGCCCTGTGTGGTGGCACATGCCTTCACTCTCAGTACTCATAAGGCAGAGACAGGCAGATCTCTGTGAGTTTGAGGCTCCCTGGTTTATATAGCAAGCATCAGGCCAGCCAGATACACAGTGAGATCCTATGTCAAATAAAATCAAACAACAAAACACAGTTAGAAGGGATCTTAGAATCAGAAAAGCAGCTTATAGTAATAACAGCCTTTTCCCCTTATGTGTGGGTTGTTACAGACAATTGTTTATCTCAAAGTGGGTTTTTCTTTAATTCTTACATATTCCAACATGAGCTTATATACTTTTTACAATGAGAAAAGAACTCAAAATACTTGCCATGATTTCTGAGCAGTATATGATTACAACATTGGCCCCTTGTCTTTTGATTGTCTCACAGTATAGATCATGGGGTCTAGATCCTACCATCATCAGAAAACTCCCTCAACTCCCACTCAAGTGAACTTTGGGTGCCATTTCCAAGCAAAGCAAATTTCATTTCTCCAAACAACAGTGACACGAAGCAGCTTTTTCACCCTGGTCAGCTCTTGCCACATATTTGGGATGCCAAGATCCTTTCAAATAGCGTGGAAAGTCCCAACAACCAGCCTAGATGTCAACTTCTGAGTAAATAATTTCTCTTGCCAACATTCCTTTCTGGGGTGAGCCTTCCAACTTTTTCACAGTATTCTGTCTGTAACTTCTGCATAGTGTCAGGCCTTGTGGTGAGCAGCATACAACACACATCCATAGGTCCCATGAAGGATGCGGGGGGTCCTGATTCCTTCATAACATCTTAACTTCCTGTCTGAGAAGTGGTAGTTGCTGCAGACAAGAAACTACTGGAGAGAACGTTGCCCTAATTCAAAGACAGAGCAGCAAAATCAAGGTTATTCTCCAGCAATGGGGTCCTTCCTTCCTTTTGTGTTGATACACGCACAAGGGTAAAAGTTAAAGGTGAGCCAGGCGTTGGTGGTGCAGGCCTTTAATCCCAGCACTTGGGAGGCAGAGGTAGGCGGATCTCTGTGAGTTCGAGGCCAGCCTGGTCTACAATGTGAGTCTAGGACAGCCAGAGCTGTTATATAGAGAAACCCTGTCTCGAAAAACCAAAAAAAAAAAAAGTTAAAGGTGAATTCACAAATAACTCTGCCTCACCCATGGAGCCCAGCAGCCCCCTGTCTCCTGTGCTGTGGTGGATAGAAAGAGAGAATTCCGAATATTAAGCTTCAAGTAAACTCTCCTTTACCCAGCTAGAACCTATAATAAAATTTTATCAGGAATTGAGCATGGTGGCATGTGCCTATAATCTCAGGGGAGGAGCTGAGGCAAAAGAATCTGGAGTATTAAGGCCAGCCTGCCTGCACTATTTACCAATTACCTGTCTCAAAAAAAAAAAAAGAAAGAAAAAGAAAGAAAGAAAAGAAAAAAGGGGGTAAGTAGGCAGCAGGATTGGCAAGTGACCCCGTATAGCTTTGCTCTCGGGTGGTGGATGGTTTGGGGAACTCCAATTCAGTGAGGAATGCAAAAGAACACTGGAGGTTGGAAGCCATGGGGTAGGTCAGTCAAAGTTTGGAACGTGGTGGGGAGTACTATGGATTCTTGCTAAAGTCAGAGGAGACAAAAGACTTGGAGCAGAAGCATCCAGAGCACCACAGGGACTGTGTGGCTTATCTTGGCTTCTGTGGATTGTGGGGGTTTCAGGCCTTTCGCTGAGCATGGACGAGACTGAGACACAGGCAGTGTTTCACCACAATTGGCTGGTGGGTGAATTGTGTCTCTGATTAAAACAAGATCAGGAAGGCTAAGATTTCTCCACAGGTTTCATTTGCCCGTCATATGATTATTGACTTTTTATTTATTTATTTTGGTTTTTCAAGACAGGGTTTCTCTGTGTATCCTTGGCTGTCCTGGACTCACTTTATAGACCAGGCTGGCCTCAAACTCACAAAGATCCGCCTGCCTCTGCCTCCCAAGTGCTGGGATTAAAGGCATGCGCCACCACCGCCCGGCCTGATTATTGACTTTTAAATGCATATGCAATATTTCTTTCTTTCTTTTTTCCTTCCTTCCTTCCTTCCTTCTTTCCTTCTTTCCTTCCTTCCTTCCTTTGTTTTTTTCTTTTCTTGTTCGAGACCGGGTTTCTCTGTGTATCCATGGCTGTCCTGCACTCAGTTTGTAGACCAGGCTGGCCTTGAACTCACAGAGATCCACCTGCTTCTGCCTCCCAGGTGCTGGGATTAAAGGTGTGCGCCACCACTGCCCAGTGCCTACACAATATTTCCTTCATGAAAAAAATATTAATTACTATAGTACAGTAGGTGACTTGTGTCACCCCGAATTCAAAGACTGAAGTTCTTCAATACTTCCCTGTGTATCTGAATTTGAGTTCAGATATTTTTAGTTAGTTTGTTTATTGTTTGAGACAGGCTCTTAGAGCCCAGGCTGTTCTGGAACTTGCTATTTAGACCTGGCTAGCCTCTCAGTCATAGTCTTCCTGCCTCAGGCTTCCAAGTGCTTGGTGTGTGCCACCATGCCTGTCCAGTTAAGATCTTTAATGAGATGAGTTAATTAAAGTAAAATAGGTCATTAGTGTTTCTGGTTAGACATTTCATCATCGTGACAAAATAGCCCACATAACTTCAAGGGAAGAATTATTCGTTTCTGCCCACAGTTGCAGAGATTTTTAGACTGCCATAGCAGCAGGATAGAATAATACGTCAGTCGGAGGCAGACAGGAGCAGAGCCAGCCTGAGGGAGAGGTCACAGAGATGCAAACGGCAGGGTCACAGTTTGGGGCTGCCTGAGTCCTCTGGAGCTGGCATCCTGATACCATGCGCTCGGACATGGATCATGGAACCTCAGGGTTTAATGTTTCCTACATGGTCTTTAGTTGACTCTTGATCCTCTCCTAGTCCACTCTCTCAGAATGGAGCTGTTTGGGCCATGCCATTGTATGTTAAAAGTACACAACTTGTTTTTTCACTTTTATAAGTAGCTCATAGCTAAGAGTTGTTGGGCGTGTCAGAGGAAACTTTGAAGTTGGGCTTTTATATTAAAAATATAGGAACTTACCATTTCTCAGACTTTTCATTATGATCAAGGGAATCATATGGAACCACTAAGACAACAGGACTCGTGGGGGTGGACTGAACGCATTTTACATTATGAGGTGGACATGAGAGTTTAGGGGTGAGGGCTGGACTGTTACGATTTAAGGGATGTGTTTGGGTGTCAAGTTTACAAGGGATGGGCTTGTGATAGTGAATCTTTTTTTTCTTGAGATAGGGTCACATGGATCTCAGGGTGGCTTCAAACTCTCTATGAAGCCAAAGATGACCTTTAACAACTGGGAGAGACAGAGAGAGAGAGAGAGAGAGAGAGAGAGAGAGTCCTTCCTTGGTGTCTTCCTATTCCTCCTCTGTGCTGGCGTGATGCCAGTTTCTCCACTACCACCCCGCCCCAACCCATTACCATCGTTGCACCCTTCCTCACCCCCCCATACCACTTCACCACCCTACCTCACTGATGTCCTGAAAATAAGAGGAGATGAGAATGACCACACAGGAAATGACCACGAGAGGACACAGACAGAGGCAGCCGAGGACTGACCGACACCTCAGGAGAGACCAACTCCACCAACACTTGACTCTGACCTTCTGGTGAGAGAACCTATATCCATTGTGCAGTCCGTGAACTCTACTCACAGTTGGTACCGCCTGTTTTACAGGCAAGTCCCATGTCCTATGGACCTGCGCATTGATACAAGATATATAAGATCACATGATCTTGACACCTGGTCATTTTGATGAACAATTGTCCTTCGGTTCTGAAGCTTGAAGGCCCTCAATCAATCTGCTTCATGCATGCCTAGAAGTGACCTACCCAAGAAGTGTATTGCCTATCATGTGATCTTAGAGGTTACTGATGGCCTAGAGAAGTTCATACTTCCCTTAAGGAAAGCTCTAAACTTTCCTGATTGTCTAGAGATAGTTGGCCTTGAGGGGAAGATCAGATCTATTGTGTATGTGTGAAGTCTTTATCTGGATGCCTCACTGGTGACCAAAAGAATGTCACCCTCAGGACACCCATATACAGGGAGCCCTGGATATATCTCAGGTGGGGCAGTTTCCTTTAGAGATTGATCAGAAAGCACGCAGCTCCATCCTGTGTGAAAAGGGCTGCTCAGGGGTGTCTTCCAAGCAGAGGGGACAGAGTGAGGGGCTGGAGGAATGGGACAGTCAGTGTGTGGGTGGGCGACTGGAAACAAGCAGCACCTCCCTCTGGCATAGGCTTGCCCCTCATCTTGTGATTCATGCCCTCAGGAGCTGTGACCACAGCTGCAGGCACGTCCCTTTTTACACAACCGGAAAAGCAATGTGTGGTCTCTCCAGGACACTTGGGTGATCTCGAAACAGTGGAAAGATGGCTCTGTTAGGAAGCAGGTTTCGATCTCCTCACTGGGGGCTGTCTGTGAAGAAGAATTCTGTGCCAGGCTCTTGCCCTTAAGCAGTGTTTCTGTCTGCTAGGTCAGTCTCTGCATACTCCCAGAGTCTATCCTCCTGTCGTCTTCCTGGACCCAAGGCAGTCAGTCCCAGCTGGTAACACTTCAACTTGGCAGTTCCCAGCAGCACTGTTCAAGACACGTCTCCTCGACTGAGCCCTTCTGTCCTGAGGATGCACAGCTGTGCGATTTGTCTCACCAATCTTCCTGGGGCCAGGGCTTTCAGAGAGGACTACTCCCAAGTAGGAAGGTGCTGGCCATGGCCTTCTCACGCGCCTTTAACTTCTTGATGTTGTAAGATCTTACATTGGCTTCAGGCATAATTCCAACCACAGCCTGAGTTACAGGAAGTAAAAGCCACCACCACACACACCACAGAGGAGACCAAATACAGGTGACAGGGCCTGTCAGCAAAGAAACCTGGACCTTGGTACAGACATTTGAAAGTTTGTGCTTCAAAAGGATTCTCTTGTTTGTACTTTAGTGTCTGATAGGGAGTATTGACAGGTTAGAAATTAGTAGTTAGAGAATGACAGCTTTCGCTAGAAACAAGAGTCTCTAAGCATTTGGTTGATGAAGGGGAAGGTTAGAGGACCCCAGCTGTTCTGTGAGGCATGACAGTGCCCCAGGGGTGCTCCTGAGCAGCAAGCTATCCTGGTCTCCTCTGGGCTACCACTTCCCATTCCTAAGATGCTCAGAAGCCTCCTTTCTGCCTCCATGTCGGAAAGATGGAGACCATAGCCAGGGCCTGCCTTCCCTCCACTCGAGTTAGCTTTAGGATAGGTCATGGAACATAGATGAATTTAATGTGCTGCTCTAGCTTCATTCTGCTCCTATGACAAAAACAGGACTAAAAGCAAGTCAGAGAGGGAACAGTTTACTTGACTTACACTTCCAGGTCCCAGTCCATCACTGAGGGATGACAGGGCAGGAACTGAAGCAGAAACCACGGAGGAGGAAACCCCCTTGGCTTGCTATTTGGGTCACTCATAGGCTCACGGTCTGCTAATTTTCTTGTATGTTCAGGCTCACCTGTGAAACCGAACTTTTAAATTATTTATTTATTTAACTCTTATTTATTTATTACTAAATTCACTTATATCAAACACCAACAATTTCTTAACTATTAATCCTATAAATTCCTACAACCCCTTTAACCTATCCTATTGATAATCATAACAACTACTTTCATACCCTTTTAGAATGATA
>CAJQZJ010037469.1:3673096-3700240 GCA_907164525.1 Lophiomys imhausi
ACACACACACACACACACACACACACACACACACACACACACACACAATCTGCTGATGCCCTTAGTGTTTAGTGTTGCTTGTATGTATGTGATTTCATGGCTGACCGAATGATATTGAATAGCCAATTAGGGGATTCTTTTCTGGGAATGACTATATCTCCGTCTTCCAGCATTCTGTACTTGCTGTAGTTTTTTTTATTATTATTATTATCTATCTTTGTCCCTGTGATAGCTTCTCCTACCCTGTTAGCATGTCTATTATTATACTTGCTTAAGTCTTGTTTAGGCAGCCACAGTGTTGAGGTATCCTGTATGAATTTAGGTTGGTTCGTATTTCTGTATGTCCCCAGATTCTTGTGGGTGGTGTACAGTGCTGTTCATGGACAAATTAATTGACCTTTCTATCTTGTCCTCCATACCTTTGTTGTCACTGACAGAGCACATCAATACTGAACTAGTGTAAACCCGGAAGTGTCTTCTTAGAGACCATCAAAGATGGACCCGATTACACAAAATAGGAAATAGGGGCCAGGCGGTAGCACACGCCTTTAATCCCAGCACTTGGGAGGCAGAGGCAGACAGATCTTTGCGAGTTCAAGGCCAGCCTGGTCTACAAAGTGAGTCCAGGACAGCCAGTGCTACACAGAGACACCTTGTCTAGAAAAAAACAAAAACAAAAAAAAAAAAACCCAAAAAACAAAACAAACAAAGGAAATAGGATAAAGAATGAGTGGGTCCAAGTCTTGGGACAAAAGTTTCACAGAGTGGCTCAGACTAGGATATAGAAAAGAAAGAATACATTCTTCTGAAGTACCCAAGGTCAAGTCCATGACACAAGCTGGCCTGGCCTCTATGTGGCACTCATATACACTCCCTGCCAGGGATTTTGTTGGATTGGTCCTACAGCGTGACTCAGTGAAGGGGTAGGTGGTGCCCATAGACAGTGGGACTCCATTTTAGACCCATGACCGTCAGACAGCTTGGGGTCCTTGCCAATCTTGATTGCGTTTGTTCTGCCCAGCAGTATCTACACACAGAAGCCGCAGGTGTTTAGTGGTGAGCAGGCAAATTGAGAAAGGGGGCCTGGGACTGGAGAAAGCATTTTGGGAAGAAGCAGAGTAGCTTCTCTCCTCAGCTCTCTCTGCCCAAAACAGCAGAATTCAGTTATGCTCTTGGGTGTTCTGAGGAGGATCAGAGAGGAGGAAAAGGGATAAACTCTCAGCCCTCAGACTTACAGGTATTTCCTTTCTCACACTAGAAGTGTTGTTCTTCCCTGGATCCCAAGTTCTGAAGATAAAACTGTAATTGACGATAAAGCTGCACATGCTTTTAATCCCCAGCAATTGGGAGGGAGAGGCAAATGGATCTTTGTGAGTTCAATACCAGTCTGGTCTACAGAGCAAGTTCCAGGCCAGCCAGAGCTTCATAGTGATACTCTTTGTCTCAAAAACACACAAGCCAGGCTTAGTGGCACATGCCTTCAGTCCTAGCACTCGGGAGGCAGAGGCTAGCATGGTCTACATACTGAGTTCCAGGCCAGCCAGGGCCCACATTGAAAGACCTATCTTGAAAAACCAACCAACCAACCAACCAACCAACCGAAACCAGCCAACTGAACAAACAAAAAACCTTCAAAAATCCTGCAGACATATGGGACAGAGTATATATATATATTTGAAAATAAAGGAATTTTTGTTTGTTTGATTTGGTTTGGTTTTTTAAATTAGGTGTATGTGCCAATGTGTGTCTGCCATCTATGTGCAGGTACGGGCAGTGGCCAGAAGAGAGCATTAGATCCCCTGGAACTAGAGTTGTCAGCCATTGTTAGCCAGTTAATACAAGTTCTGGGAACTGAACTTAGGTCCTCTAGATGTGCTCTTAACCACTAAGTCATTTCTCCAGCCCTTAATAACTATTTTAGGAAACAAGGTTGTGTTAAGAGTTTTTGTTTCTTTAAAAAAAAAACAGTTATTTTATGAGAATATGTTTTAATCCCAGGTGTGGGATATGGGGCTGGTTCAGTTTCAGTTTGTCCACAGCTGTTATCTATAGTTATCTCATGCTCTAGCAGGGCAGTGGTTTAACCAGCTGCAGAACGTTTAATCCTGAGGATTCTGGAGAGGGGTATAAATGCCTGAGCCCAGTGGGATTGGGGGGGGATTCTGGGAGCTCAGAAGAAGGAAGAGGTTGGTGCTCTCCCTGCTGCTGCTGCTGCTCTGCGGTACTGTTGCTGGTTCATTCTGCTGCTGTGTTTGCTGTTGCTGGTTTGCTGGACTGCTGGATATCCTGATGACTGAGATTGTTATTGCCCAAAAGAACCCGATAACCCTAACCAGCAGGAAGTAGCTCAAAGAGACTTATATTCCTTTCCCCTCTAACCTTCTTTCTCTCCTACCTAGTGATGGGGGGGGGTTGGAAGGAATAAGGGTTGGAAGGGAGGTAGAGGTTTAAGAACCGTAAAATAAAACAGTGGATAAAACAAAATAAAGACCGCCTACTATACAAGGTCTTTTGTGTCATGCCCCACTCCAATTTAAAAATAAACCAGGCTAGCCATAGAATATTTGGAATACCCAGTGAGAAGAATGAAGAAAAGACTTTTTCCTGTGATTTCATTACTCAGGAGCAAACTGGTGCATTCAAACTGTGTGTTGCCTAGACACTTACAAGAGCCTGTACAGAATCATAAGATGTGTCACTGTCCTCCTATTGGGTATTCTCATTCAACATCTTAATGATGGAACAGGAAATGTCCTGCTAAACTTACAAGTAAGGGTTTTCACTATTATCTATACCTTCACAAACTTGGTTTGAAAGGGAGCAAATACTGTTGCATGGCACTTAATTCTCTCATAACTTCTTCATCTAGGCAGGCATGTTGCTTTACTGGCTGCACTCTGGGGTATGGGCAGAAGGAGGAGGTTGGTGTAGAACCTCTGGGTTCTCTTCTTTCTGCAAGATGGAAGGGGGTGCTTCTTCTACTCTGAGGTCTCTGCTCAGGTCAGATGAGGGTGTTACCCCTCCCACCCACCCACCCCCAAAAGCAGGGAAGGATCACCCCTCTGATCGGTAATGGAGGAAGACAAGAGGGAAGGAGGAGGGGCAGTGAGTTGTGAGACCTGTGAACCGAACACTCCGGCCCACTCCCCTTTGGACTTTCTGTAGCCACTGTTGAGCAAGGCCTTGCCATTGTGATGTGACCCCCCTTGAGATGGCCATCTCAAAGAGTGCCAGGAATGGTGAGACACAGAGAGAAGGGGACAGTCTATGATCTACCACTTGCATCCAGTGTTGAGAACCAACTATCTACTGCTGGCCCCATGAAGGTCTGTTACCTGTAAGGCTGGGGTTAAAGCACAGATACATGGATCCTCTTGATCTGAGCTTCTCCAGCCTGGCTAGAGGAAGCAGGTCAAGGGCTGAGGCCCACACTAGAAGTGGAGGGGAGGTTAGCTGACTCAGCAACCCACGAGACCAGAGCCAGCTGTTGTGAAACCAGCAACCCTAGGAGTTGTGGTCACCCAGCTGCAGAGGCACCTGTAGGACATGCTGAATGATGCAACTGGAAGCCAGAAGTGACCTTTCCCTGCCATTCAAGATCCTCTCTCATGTACTCCTATACTTCCCCATAGCCCCCTATTAAAGGGAGCAGAACACCCAATTGCCTAACAGCCACCCCCACCTTTGTTAGAGTCCTACCAGTGTCCAGGGGACCCTTGGACACCAGAAGACAAGATGACTACCAGTCAACTGTCTTCCAGCTTGAAGACCCAACAAGTGCAGTGCACTATTGACACTATGGAGCAAGGCCAGTCTTGAAGCATGGTGGAAGGAACTGGGGCTGAGCTGTAACATGGAACTGTTTCCCCAAGTTATTAGATAATGCTACACATGCAGAAAGTTGGTTCTGGTTGGAAAAAAAAAATCCCAGTTATTTTTCCTGCCCTTGACATCAAAAGAGAGATCCCTAGTGTGGGGCTCTGGCGTTTGTTCTCCTGTTACTTGTCCTTGTACTCACTCAGGCTTCTGATGGTTGGGGAGGGCTGTTTTCCAGATGCTTCCATTGGCAGGAAGTCTCTATAGCAGTGGTTCTCAACCTGTGAGTTTCAACCCATTTGGGGATCTAATAGATATTTCACAGGTGTTGCATATCTGTTAGCCTGCATATCATATATTTACATGATGATTCATAACAGAAAATTACAGTTATGAAGTAGTAATAAAATAATTTTATGGTTGGGGGTTACCCTGACATGAGGAACTGTATTAAAGGGTCACAGCATTAGGAAGGTTGAGGACCACTGCTACATGGGAGGAACCTAACAGCTACATGTCCTCCTGAGCTAGGGTCTGGTCCCACCTACTACCTAAGACAGAAACCCTGCAATGACTCATCAGGGAAGGCTTCCTGCATGGCAGAAGAGAGAGTCCAACCCACTAAAGCATGTGGTCAGTGTCCAGCAGGAGCCAGCACTGTGGTTTGAATGTCCCCATCAAAACTCACATGGAGGTGGGTGTGGTGGGGTGAGCTTTTAATCTCAGCACCAGGGACGCAAAAACCAGAAGCAATGTAAATTCAAGGCCAGCCTAGCTAGGCTACATGGTAAGTTTCAGGCCAGCCAGGACAACAGAGCAAGACCCTATTTCAACCAAAATCAAAATAAAATCTCACCTTGAAATTAAGTGCCCTCTTTGCAATATTGAAAGGATAGAAACTTAGCCCACCATAGTGTTTGGAGGAGGCATCTGTGGGAGGTGATTAAGGTTCAATGCCCGTTTATGGGCATTTGATACAATGAGACTGTGGCCTTAGGTTGGGTAATAGTTTCCTCTAGGGTTGAAACATTCCATCTGGCAGGGAAGCTCAAGGAAGCAGGAAGGTAGAAAACTCAAAGGAGCTTCAGAAAGTCCCTGAAACAGACCATATTCACTAGATCCCTCTCTACTAGAGTAAGCAATAAAAGCTGAGAGTCCTTGGAGACAAGAAGAACAGAGCTGCAAAGAAGATACTGAGACCAGACCAGCTGATGGGAAGAAGCAGAAACCAGCCAAGCCGCCTGGAAGAGGTTGAGACCAACCGAGTCACCTGGAAAGGACAGTCACCAACTTGTTGAGCAGTCTGCAGATGTGACACCTGATCCTGGACTTCTCTCTTGTCTTTAGAATATAAGCTGAATAGGCTTTGTCTTTATAAATCAGTCCATTTGTGGCTTGCAGTTTCAGTAACAGAAAAGAGACTGACAGCCAGGGGGCTTGTGCTCTGTGCTGAATGGTCCCCCAAAATCTTGACCCATCCCAGACACACGCAGAAGGTCACTGAAGAAGCACTTTCCAGCTAGCTCATGAGGATACCTGAAAGGGTTAGGGAAGAGGTGGGTTTGGGCAGTCCAGCCTGGAAGACATGCTTGTTCTGGGCTACAGGCAATTGCCAGAATAGCCTCTTTACCCCTGGCAGCCGACAGGGATAAGAGCAGCAAATGAACTTGGCCTGAACTCAGAGATGTGGAAGGAAAATGGGGAGCAAGGCAGGGTGGAAGAGATCTAGGACTCTGGAACTTGGGGGATCTAGCAGGAGACAGCAGTGAACACCCACCACACTCAGGAAATGATTCCCAATTGTCCTGCACAGAGATGAATCAAGAAGTGGAGGGAAGAGGAAAGGGAGAGGGCAGATACAGCATCAAGTTTTTGAAGAGGCCTCCTCTGTTTTCCTGGCAGAGCCCTTTTGAGACCACAGATAGATAGAGAGGCTTGTCTGTACACCTAACTCTACCTCCTGATTGGGGTAGGAGAACAGTCCCATCCTCTTACCTGTTCTCTCAACATCTACAGGAGTAGGGTTCTCCAGAGGAACTGAGCTAATAGAATGTTTATGATTAGAAGAAGGGATTTATCAGATTGACTCCATTGTCAGGGATGGAGGTTTCCAATACTGTCTTCAGGTAGAAGAGCTGGGGAAACCAGGAGATTCTGAGTCCCCAAGGAGCCACAAAACAAGAGTCGCTAATGATGCTGCCCCAGACCAAGCTGAAGGCCTTGAAGGCCTTGAAGGCCTCGAAGCCCATTGGAGACTTGCTAGAGCAAGTCCACATTCAAAGGTGGAAGATCTGAATTCTGATGGCAATGTCAGCAGCAAAAAGCCTAACAAAACCAAAGAACTGAACTTGCTTAAGGAGAGTTGAGAGTGTGCATGAGTGAGCTCCCCCCACTGCCTTTTCTTTCCATCCAGGTCCCAGCCCGCTGTGATAGAGCCACCCAAGTTCAGGAATGGTCCTCCCCGACACAGTTCACTCACCCATATGCTAATCATCTCTGGAAACACTGTCATGGTGACACCCAGAAGTTCTAGGTGACACAACCTATTGTAGGTGACCAAGACAACCCATCTCACCTTCCCTGGGACTCCAGGGCTCTGCCCTGCAGGATGGGAGACGTCATTGGATTTGGAATTGATGTTTGAAATCACTGAAAGTGCTCCAGGAGCTGATGGACCATGATCAGATAGCAGAGACACAGAAAGCATGTTGTAAAGGCAGACTTGGCAGAACCAATGAGTTGAAGCTTTCAAAACACACCTTATTTTTCAGCCTCTCAGTCAAGTGTTAAAACTGGCAACCATGGAAGTCAGCCCTCTGGGGCTCTATTCTGGTCAGGGAATTAGACACATACTGGAAACCCAGTGACTCCAGTAAACACTCTGGGTCCCCACATTCAAGGAAGCCTTCTTAATCCTCACCTCAGCATTGTTGTAAGGGTTCAGTACCCTGATGCTGGGCATGGAACTTATACAATATGGCACTTGTTCCGGGTTCTGGGAATATGCCTAGCTTCTGAGTTGCTTGAATGGTAAAAGAAAGCATCTCTTCAAATTCTAAGAAATATTCAAGGCGTGAGGTCCCTGTCTACTCAGCACACTTTGTCTCTGGAAGAACAGGCTAGAGTAGAATCACTGTAGACTTACACCTCTACTGTTGCACCTTCCTTAAACAGTGGGACTTAATTTGCTGTCTTGTCAACCTGGGTCTGGGCTGGGTGCATTGATGAGGCACACTGTCTGGCAGGGGTGATGTGTGACTTTAGAGATTGGGTCCTAAGAAGGCTTTGTGGCTCTGGCCTAGATTGCTGGCTGTGGGAGAATCCAGTTGTACATCACAGGTTAGCTTCCTCGAGTGGCCTATGTGGCAAGAAAGTGAGGTCTTTGGCCAACAGCCTGTGAGCAAACTTGAGCTCTAAAGTCCAGCCCCATGGAGCCTTTCACTGATGCAGCCCCTGTTGGCAGCCTCCCAAGAAGACAGCCAGGCCTCATCTGAATTCCCAAAAACATCAGGTGGGTGATGTGGTAATCCACCATAAGATACTGTGTTAGTCTCCATGAGCACTCTCAGACACACAAGGCCAAATATACCCTAGACATACTTGATACAGACACTCCCCATTTAGATTAATACCTAGGAGACTCAGAAGTTTGGGGTGATCCTTGGAAAAGGAGAACATGGAGGGTACTGAGGTGGGCAGGGGCAGGACCTCAGGGTCTAGTCTGGCCTGGTCACTAGGCACATTTGCAGTGCTCCGAACATACCTTTGCTAGCTTGTCTCTCTTCACAAGTTATTGTGTTCTATGTGAAGACAGTTCCTGACCTTCCGGGAAGGTGAAACTCACTGGAAAGGCCTATGAATAAACAAATAGCTTGGAGCAATCAATGTCTTGCGATGAAGAATGCATAGACGGCACGGGATCTGGGACAGAACAGACTGGAATCCTACAGGACTAAGGGCTGTGGAGAGCCTCCATGTCTGCTAGCTCCTTGGGCTGCGTACAGAGCAAGGAGCAGGGATCTGGCTCTGTCTGGAGCGGTGGGCTGCAGAGAGGCTGTTGGGTTAGGTAGGCATGCTTCATGCCTTGGCAATGGGCAGCCACAGCAAAGTCTAAAGGACATGGTGGTTTTAAGTAGCAGATGGAGTGAGGCAAGGTGTGGGTGAGAGGATTCTGAGAGAAGTGGGAGCATGAAGGAGGGAACCAAAACCATGCTCAGTGCCACAGAAAGTGATAGAGAAACTGAGCAGGTTCCCATTTTGGGTTCCTATGGAAACCCCTGCTGTGTGAGTCAGAGGTCTCTTCTAAAAATACTTGTCTCCCCAGACACCTTGACCCTTCCAGCCACTCTCTCAGCCATAGAGAAGAAGTAAGCTCAGTACCGAAGGCTTGGTTTTCACTGGTCATGGTTACCAGACACTTTTAGGACCTGGCCTATTGGCTTACTTCGTAGCTGAGGACATAGAGGAGTGGTTAGGAGAGACTGGGGCAGAGTGGCTACATGAGCACTGAAGCCAGCTCTGCCTGACTCCAGAGCAGGGGGCTGTCAAATGCTCTGGAGGTTAGGCTTTTCTGAACTGCATGTATATGTGTGTGCAGGAGTGATAAAGGAACGTGGACCAAGCCACTGCCTCCAAGAAGAGCACCCACTGGGTATGCATGGCAGGACAAGTGCTGTGATGGTATTTAAAAACAGCTTTCCCCTTCCTATCTCTCTCTCTCTCTCTCTCTCTCTCTCTCTCTCTCCTCTCTTATACACACACACACACACACACACACACACACACACACACACCTTCTTTTCTTCCTTTCCTTTTTTGTCTTGGACAAGGGCTCACTCTGTAGCCCAGGCTAGCCCATAGCTAGAGGTGATCCTCCTGCCTCAGCCTCCTGAGTGTTAAGAATTACAGGGGTGTGCCACAAGGCTATATTTAAAAATATGAGGCTGCTCTCCAATTCTGTGAGGAGGGAAGGAGTGTGCGGAGGTACTTGGGAACCCTCACAGCAACTACACGCAATCATGGTCCCACCACAGACCATCCATCCCCAGACGTTGCCTCCTCTAGAAGGTAAAAATGGGACCTTCTGTTTCTTTTGTTTGTAGCACTCATTTTTACCTCTTTTTTTGTTTTGTTTTGTTTTTTTAAAGGAACGTTAACAACCCACCAAGAGGAAGAGGGGGAAGAATAAGACAGCCATCAAAGTCTTTGTCCTCTAACTTTGGTTCAGTGCTGCCTTAGTTACTATTGCTGTGACGAAACACCACAGACAAAAGCAACTTACATTTCCTGAATCATAATCCACTGAGGGA
The DNA here is from genome assembly GCA_907164525.1 of Lophiomys imhausi. Classification (NCBI taxonomy): domain Eukaryota; kingdom Metazoa; phylum Chordata; class Mammalia; order Rodentia; family Muridae; genus Lophiomys; species Lophiomys imhausi. The sequence continues at coordinate 3,682,222 of CAJQZJ010037469.1, forward strand.
AGCCAAGACAGGAACTTAAACCTGGAGGGAACCTGGAGGCAGGAGCTGATGCACAGGACATGGAGTAGGCTGGTTATAGGGTTTTTCCTGTTTTGTTTTTGTTTAATAGAATCTGGGACCATCAGTCTGGGGGTGTCCCTACACACATGGGCTGGGCCTTCCCACTTCAGCACTAATTTCACCAATTAAGAAATGCCCTACATTCTTGCCTACAGCCTGATCTTATGGAGGCATTTTCTGAACTAAGGTTCCCTCTTTTCAGTTTGTGTCAAGTTGACGTAAAAATTAGCCAGGACAAATGCATAAGGCTTGATGTTAGAGACTTGCCTGAAGCTTCACTGTCTAGATGTCACTGTGTGGACTTTAACTTTCATCTCTGCATCTTAGAGTTTTATTCTCTAAGACCATACTGCCTTCTCCATGAGGGCACATGAATAGTCAAAAAGATAATGAATGTGAAATGCTTGTACCAGTTCTGGACCACCAGGGCCACTCCATACAGAGTCAATATTAATATTATTATTATGGCCATCATCGAATCTGAATTTTCTGGCCTCTTGGCCCTTTTAGGGTTACACAGACTGGTCCCTGGGCCCAGAGAGTTACATATGGCATGGTCCATTCTGGAGTGTGGTTGCACTGACCTGGATGAATTGTTAGCATATAGCCATCTCATCTGGGAAGTCAGGGATGGCAATGACTACATTGTATTAGCTCAGGCTACTCCAATCAAGGAGCACAGGCTGGAAGAGATGGATCAGTATTTAATGCGCTTGCTGTGCTTTCGGGGGACCTGAGTTTGCTTTCTGGCACCAATGTCAGGTGGCTCACAACTTCTTGTAACTCCAGCTCCAGGGGATCTGCTGCCCTTTTCTGACTTCTGTGGGCATCAAACACACACACACACACACACACACACACACACACACACACACACAGGATAGATAGATAGATAGATAGATAGATAGAAAGATAGATAAATAGATAGATAGATAGATAACTTGATTGAATCAATACATCTTTTTTTTTTTAATGCTACAGGCTGGGCAGCTTAACCAACACAACATTTTTTCTCATAGTTCTGGAGGGACTAGGAAGTCAATATCAAGTACAGCATTGTTGACTCCTGATGGAAAAAGTCTTCTTCCTGCCTTGGAGACAGTCATCTTCTTGCTCAGGGTTGGGGAAAGCAAGGGAGAGAAGGAGGGAAAGAGAAGAGAGAGGGAAAGAGGAAGGGAGAGAGACAGGATGAGAATATCCATTTTTTTCCTCTTCCATGGGCTCTATCCCATTATAGAGGATCTACTCTCAAACTTCATCTAGTTAGAACCCCCCCCCCCCAACCCCTAGTTCTTTTTGCTATCACATGTAGGTGTGTAGGATATCAACATATGAGTTTTGGAGGAACATAACATACACTCTACCGAAGCTAAAGAAACACGCAGCAAGGCAGGCTCAGGTGTAACACCACCACAGATTCCCTGCCTGTCTGTCTTGGTGCCTGTGGGCTCTTCACTGTCACAGATCTGTCTTTGCCATGTAACAGCCTCTCCCTTGAAGGATACAATGTTGTCCTCACTCTACTTCTGTCAGGAAACAGCATTCAAACAATCTTCCCTATGATGGCTAGCTGTGTGTTTTCTGGATGTCTGGAGAATGCTCCTGGATATTGGCCCTTGCAGTGGTCCAGGCCTTGAACAAGAAGAGGAAGGAGCCACTTTTCTATTATGGTAGAGCCAGGTCCTTGCTTCCCTCACAGCCCATCTGGAATTAGCTAATAAGTTGCATCCATACCAAGGCCCTTGGTGCAAATGCATTAAGCTATGTCCCCTGAGGAAGGCCAGAGGGGACTGTCAAAGCAACAATGGATAAGAGTGCTTGACCCAGAGGTGCTGAAGGACATGCCGTTCAGGAGCTGGCCCAAGAAGGATTCCACCTAGGCAGCTGAGCATGGAGGGGGAGCAACTGTCCCTGGAGAAGGTAGTCTGCCGGTGGGTACTATTGGCTTATCCAAGGAACACTTGTGAGATCTTGTGGAGACTGGGAAGAGCCCAGTGAGTAGACTCTTAAGCAGGGAATATGGGGAGGAAGGAGTTGGAACAGAATGGAGGAACAAAGCAGGGACTCAGTACTGTCTGTGCCTGGGTCAGGCTGGGAATTCCTAGCTGCCATTCTGTGTCTTCCAGCAGTGCTGGAAATGCATGCTCCTCTGTCGGAAGGCCCAAGCTATGTCAGTTAGGGCAGAAAACGGTGGTCAGGCTGCCAGGTGGGTGCTGCAGGAGAGGTGGCACAAGGTCAGCACTTTTCGACAGGCTTTGGAGGCAGCATCACCAGTGGCAGTGATCAAGTATGAGCCTGGCTAGGGGGTTAGTGGCAGCAAGGCGGGAACATGTGCTCTGAGCATGCCTAGTTAGGCCATTGGTGGCCAGGCAGGAGCCCGGTGCAAGCCTGGCCAGCCAGGTAGCAGAGGCAGCAAATTCTTCATGGAATAAAGAGTGCTTTCTTCCCAAGCCCAAAATCAACAGTCAAGTCTCAGGCAGTTATGGTGGAGGAATGGAGAAAGAGTTCAGTTTATAAATCAGAGACAGTTGGGACTTTGGGCAGTGGGAGGGGTTTTGGAGGTGGATATGTTTGATTCGCTGGATATGGTCCTATCAGGAGAATGAAAATGTAATACCTAATTATTCCATGGGCAGTGGGTGGGGGGAGAACTCCAAGTTCACAAGGTGGGTTTATCAGGGTTGGGCTACAGAACATGCCTTTAGAGGATCAGGAGTTTCCTCAGATCAGACAGAAGTAGGGATTCCTTTGGAAAAAATGGAATCCATCATTTTAGAACAGAACTCAGAGGTTTTCCAGCAACACCAGACTTCTACCTTATCAGCAGAAATTCCAGTCAAGCACCCACCAGATTTGTGCCAGTCCTTCTGGATGCCCCAAGGAGGCAGTTTTAGTACCATTATCTTTCTAAAGGAATAAAACCACTGGAAAGTGGTGGAAATAGGAAGTGATACCAGGCAGGGTGGCATGGTAGAAGACATGTCACCTTTGGCTGTGGATGGTAGTGCATGGGTTTGACTCAGTGACTTCTGCTTTGTGCTTAGTTGAGTTTTTGTTTGGTTTTTACTAACTTTCAGCAGTACAATTTCCACAAAATCCAAAATTGTTGCTTCTCTTTTAACATAATCCATTCTACTATCTAGAGTTCCCCTTCTTCCAGATGACAGGTGCTTTCCAGAAGGCACTGTGTGTGCTCTGTACAGGCAGCAAGAAACCAGGATAGACCAGCATCCCACCCTGGGGTCACTGAAGTTTTGCACAGAGGGACTGAGTTCTATCTTGTCCTGAGTGTTGGGTTGCCCAGTCCTTTCTTAACATCTTCTTGCTAGGTGCCTTCTGCAATCTGAGTATCCCCCCCCCCCCAGGCTAGGGATCAGAAGCAAGTTCTAGTTGCTAGAGATCCCCCTTACTGTCACCAGTGGGCTGTGTCTGAGGAGAAAGGGTGCTAGTGATCCCTTTGCCTTGGAAGCTAGGGCAAGCCTGCATTCCATTCTTTCCCATGTCTCACACCCAGGTCATTTCTTTTTCTTTCTTTTTCAAAGTGATGTCAAGCAGAAACAGTCTTCCTAGTCCCTGGCAGCTGTGGCATGGAATGCATCATCCTCCCACCCTGGAATTAGCTGTGGCTGTCACTTAGAGGCGAATGAAACGCTGTCTGATGTCTGATTGCCTCCAGGCACTGGAGGTCTGCGTGCTAGAAGATTCCGGCTCCACACAGGCTTAGCTAACTTTGAGAAGTCTGCTAGAAAAATGAACTGTTCTATTTTCAAAAGTTTTGTAAATGGAAATAGTCAAGTTTGGAGATCGGAACACTGCCTAAGTTTCTGTGTTTGTGAGTTCTCCATGTGGTAGACATTGAGCCTCAAGGCTTAAAGCCTGTCTAGCAGTGTCCTTCATCTTGGCTGTGCCAAATGCCAAAAAACTTTTCAAATGTCACAAATTAGAAACAAAGAAAATGCAGACACCTACGCTCAGTGAAGCATCTTTACTTTCATGACCTTATAAACAGGACACCTCACAAATCCTTCCTTTGTTTTTTTATTACATACATACACACATTATTTATTTATTTAGTGTATATGTGTTCATGTGTGTGTGCGTTTACCCCTGTGTGTGTTAGAAGTCATGGGACAATCTGTGGGTGTTGGTTCTCTCCATCATGTGGGTCCTGGGGATAGAACTAAGGTTGGCAGAAACCAGGGTCATCTCTTCAGCCTAGAGCTAAAAAGTTCTTTATACTTATCAAAAGAACAGTCTGGGGACCTTAAAGTATGACAGGATGTTTGCCTTATAAAGCATGAGACATCAGTCCTGGCAAAAAAGGAAGACAGGTGAGTGAGCTGGCTGAGCGCGACCTGTCAGTTACAGTGTCAGGCCTGGAAGCCGAGACTCTGTTTATGAAACTGCAAAGTACATGGTCACATGTACCCAGAAGGACAGCCAGAAAAATGAATGACATGATAGGTAAGGCCTAAGGTAGAATCTGGCACAGTAGAAATACCACTTTCTCCTGACATGTGCATATGTTTAATGAGTGTGAACTTGTTAAGTGTGTATGTGTGTGCCCAGTGTGTACAAACAGGCCTGTGTGTGCTTTTGCAAGTGGAGTTGTGGGGGAGGGGAGTTGACATTCTTGAGGGTGTTCGTGAATGCCAACCTGGGTGCACTTCTGCTCTTTTTGAGTCCTGCCAAAAAGGCTGGTTCGTGGCCTGATTTGTTTTGCAGTTTGCGGTCCCTCCTCTCCTCCCCCAACTCCAGACAGAAGCTCTCTCTCAGTTTGGCCCAGGAACAAGCCCCACCTCTGAATGTAACCTGAGCACCCTGTGGAATGCACAGCAGAGCATCAAAAAACCCTGGAATAGGGCTAATCCTCTTTACTTTGGCAGCATCTCTGAAAAAAATAAAATAAAATAAACCAGTGGGGGTGGGGCAGGAAAGTTGGAGACCCCACTTCTGCTGTCTGTCCACACAAAGCCAGCCAGGGCCTTGGGCTGCTTGCAGAGGAAAGCCATTGTTTTATGGATTACAGGCCATAAAATGGAAGAATCTTCAATAATTATGTTCGAAGAGTCCCCAGTGCCTGAAGCCAGGAAGCAGTCCCGTTGGTGATCAACTATGTGTTTACTGAGCCTGTACTGTAAGTCAGGCCCCGGTCGTGATCCAGAGATGCAGGAGGGAAACGGTTACCATGATAGATCAGAACCCGGCAGCAGACATCAGAGCCCCAGAGCACAACGCTCTGGTATAAAGCATGGTTAAGTTTAAAGGAAGGTCATGGCCATCGCGTCTTTAGAAATGTATCCACATTGACTCACATATGGATACACTCCCTGGCAGCCAACAGGGATTTGTCTTATTACCCTGGGCCTGGGTTGATCCCTGAATTGGTGGAGCCCTTGAACTCTTGTCCCAGAGGAATTCCAGCACTTGCCCAAGTCTATTTTTAAGGGAAAGGCTTTATTATGAACCCGGCTTGGAGCCTAGTCTCATCTTTGCTTGCTTGCTTGCTTGATTTATTTGTTTAAGAGTCTTTCTATATGACCCAGGCTAGCCTTAAACTTGCTATATAGTCCTTTCTGACCTTGAACTTCTGTCCCTCCCTCCCCTCAGCCACTTAAATGCTGGATCACAGTGTGTAGTACATCTTGCCTGGTTTGTTTTCATTCACTCTTCTTCCTTCCTGTTGATTTTCTTCCTTAATATATATGCCTATTTTTCTTCATTATAAGGTGGTGCTCATCAAAATACTCATCAAAAGTGTTACACATTTCACTAAATACCTGGTTAACAGCATATGTGTGTATCTCAACCTTGTGGGACAAACTTTTCCTAGGGAGATGCTACACACTTATCTACTCCCCCAGATAGGGAGGCCATGACAGACCAAAGAATACGTACCACCAAAGTCCAACTTGGTGAACCAATAGAGTTATTGGGATTACTTACAGGAGTATGAGTGGGAAGATGGTAAAAAGAACAGAAATGGCTGGGAGGCAGCAGCATTACCAAAGTCCACCCCAGCCTGGGTAACAGCTCACAAAACCTGTAAACCTGGAGCACACCACCTATCTAGGCAGCTCAGCATGTTTTGAGAATGTCCCTTCCAAGTGATTCCTTTGGTCTAAACCTCTTCCAGGCAGCTCGGCTGGTTTCTGCTTCTTCAAGTCAGCTGATCTAGCCTCAGTCTCCTATTTTGCTTTGCAGGTCTGGGAGTCGTCTTTGCAGCTCTGTGCAGGTGGTCTCTGAGGGACTCTCTCAGCACTCACTTATTGCTTACTGTGGTAGGGAAGCACCTTTTGGTGATTCTGGTCAATTTCCCGAACTTTCTGATGCTGTTTTGAGTTGTTTACTCTCCTGCTGAAGGAGCTTCCCGGTAGGGTAAATGTTTCAGTCTCAGAGGAAACTGTTACATACACCCAGTCAACACCGTGCTGAATGAGGAAAACCGACACTGTTTCTCTAAGGCTGGACAAGAGAAAGATGTCTGTTTTGGGGCTGAGGGTTCAGCTCAACACTGACCTGGCAGGCAACGCTCTTGGTTAGGTTCTCAGCGCATCACCATGTCCCCACGTGGTGGCAGGAAGATCAGAAGTCCGAGCTCACTGTCCTCTTCAGCTAAGTAGCTAGTTTGAAACTACCCTGGGGGACACCTTGCCCTCCCTCCCTCCAAAAAAATGTTCAGTGTCCACTTTCAAAGTTTATTCAAGATCATATGTATCAAGTGTCAGCCACACAACAAAGCAGGAGAAAGAAATGTTAAGCATCCAGTTAGGGAAAGAAGGGGTCAGTACAGGCCTTGTGCCGCTGCCATGATCGTAGGTAGGGCCTGCAAGGCTAACCTTGTAAACTGTTAGAATTTAAAAACGCATGCAGTAAATCTGTGGAGTATAAAATCAACGTATAAACAAAAGTAGCTTTTTGTGCACCAATTACGAAATTCCTGAGAGAGAAATCAAGAATGCAGTCCAGTTCACAACAACAAAAATGCTTTGAAGAAACGGGAACAGGGAAGTGAATGATTTATGCAATAAAAATTACAAAACACGGACAGAATTATCCACAGACACAAAAGATGGAAGAAAGAAAAAAGCCTCTTCTTGTGTACTGAAAGGACTGATGTTGCCGGCCTGCTTGTGCCACATAAAGAGATCTACAGATTGAATGACATTCCTGTGAACATCCAATGACGTTTTTTGTATGCGTGATCTATGTGCACAGCACACATTGTGTGGAAGTCAGAGGACAGCTCTGTGTACCTTTCCCCAGGCACCATCCACTTGTTTGGGGATCTCTTCCTTCCCTGGAACTCGGCTAGCAGCTAGGGTGACTGGTCAGTGAGCCTAGGGATTCCTTCTTTGCCTATCACCTATCCAGCACTGGGATTACAGCACATGTCACTACACTTTTTAACCTGGTTATTGACAAAGCAAATTTGTTTTCTTACCATATAATATTTTGATTGTGTTTCCCTCCTCCTCTAATTCCTCCCAGATCTTCCCCACCTCCCTACCTATCCAACTTTATGTTTTTCTCTCTCACTATCTATCTATCTATCCATCTATCCATCCATCCATCCATCCATCCATCCATCCATCCATCTATCTATCTATCTATCTATTTTCAAGACAAGGTTTCTTTGTGTAGTGGCCCTGGCTGTCCTGGACTTGCTTTGTAGACCAAGCTGGCCTTGAACTCACAGAGATTCACCTGTGGCGTGTGCCACTACTCCTGGTTAGATAAAGGTTTTTGTTTTTTAGATTTTATTTGTGTATTTAAGTGCAGGTGTGCATGCTTTTGATGAGTGTAGATGCCGGAACACAGAGCTGCACATGGTGATGAATGCCTTTAATCCCAGCACTTGGGGTGCAGAAACAATAGATCTCTGGGAGTTCTAGGCCGGCCTGGTCTGTATAAGGCAGTGGTTCTTAACCTTTCTAATGACCTTTTAGTACAGTTCTTCATGTGGTAACCCCCAATCATAAAATCATTTTCATTGTGACTTCATAACTGTAAATTTGCTACTGTTATAAATGGTAATATAAATATGTGTGTTTTTTGATGGTCTCTAGACGACCCCTGTGAAAGGGTCATTCCACCCCGAAGGGGGGGTCACAACCCATGGGTCACAACTGATATAAGATGTTGTGAGACAGCTAGAGCTACATAATAGCTCTGTCTCAGAAAGCCAAACATAATTAATTAAAAATCTTTTTTTCTCCTGACATTTTAATTGGAGTAGTGGTTTCTTTCTTTGAGACCCTGAACTTATTCCTAGCATTTGGAATGTGTACTTTTAACTGCTGAGCTATCTCTCCAGCCCACTAAATTTTCTTTTATTGCCTGTGGTTTTGGTATTGTTTCAAAGACAACATTGTCAAGTCAAGTGTCACAAAGCTGTTTCTTTTGCGTTTACTAGTTTTTATTCTTACAGTTAGGCCTTTGATCTATTTTGGATTAGTTTTCATCTGATTAAAATCTTAAATTTATTAAGATCTGCTTGTGGCCTAGTACATATTTTAAGAGGACTTGAGAAAATGAAATCTTCTCTTGGTGGGTGGGTTGTTCCCCATGTATCTATCAGGCACGATTGATGTAGAGTGTGCTAAAATCATTGCTTTTCCCTCCCTTGGTCCTTCCCTTCCTCAATCCTTCCCTGTTTCTCTTCCTCTCTTCCCCTCTCTCCCTCCTTTTCCTTTTTTTTAATTTTAATTTTTTTATTTTTTAATTTTTTTTTTTTGCTTGTTTGTTCTTTTGAGACAGTGTCTCACTCTGTAGCCAAGGTTTGCCTAGTATTTACTATGTAGCTCAAGTTAGCCTCAAGTCTTTGGCAGTCCTTCTCCACCAGCCTCCCTTGCACTCCATTGTTTTAATTGATCTTTGGTTGCGACATTGTGGAAAACTCTCCCTGAGTATGCCTGCTGTTTTTCCTTCCAGTCCCATCGCATTTTTGACTTCCTGTGTATTGGTGGATCTCTGATGTTTGGTGTATCTGTTTGCCATTGTTCCAACTTTTTGGCAAATTAGTCCTTTAATGAGTATACAAAGTTCTTTTGTAATGACTTCTACTTATGGCCCAACGTGTCTGACATGACTACAACCTCTTATTTCTATTTTGGTGAATACTTGTGTGAAATACCTCCTATCATTTCATTTCAAACCTATGCATTTCCTTTTGACCTAAAACTAGTGTCTTAAAGATAGGATGTAGTCTGTGATTATTTTATTTTTCAATTGTGTGTGTGCATGCACACACAGTGCCTTCAGAGGCCAGAAGTTGTGTTCCTGTAGCTAGATTACTCGCAGTTGTGAGCTGTCCAGTGTGAATGCTAGGGATTAACTCAGATCCTCTGGAAAGAGCAATGTGTGTTTCTAAGCACTGAATCATGTCTTTAGCCCTAGTATTTATGTATGTATGTATGTATGTATATATATATATGTAGGAGTTTGTTTATTTATTTATTTATTGAGACAGGGTTTTCACTCTGTAGCTCTGGCTGGCCTGGAACTTGCTTTGTAGACCAGGCTGGCCTAAAACTTTTGGCGATCTCCCTACTTCTGCCTCCTGAGTACTAGGATCAAAGGTGTGTGCCACCACACCCAGCAAAGTAGCATGTGGTTTTTATTCTTTGTTTTTAGTGTTGCTCATTTGGCTCTGATACATTTATCGATGTAGGTCTGTTCCAGTTTGCTTTACTATTGCTATATAATAAACTCTGTGATGAAAAGCAACTTGGAGAAGAAGGGGGGCCCATTTCAGCTATCCTCTCAGATGTCAGTCCATTTCTGAGGAAGTCAGAGCAAGAATTCAAGGTTGGAACCTGGAGCAGAAGTCACAGAAGAAAAATGTTTGTTGCCTCGCTCTCTGGCTCCTGCAGCTCAGATTAACCTACCTTGCATGCTGCCATTACAGTGGGCTAGGCCCTTCTGCATCAATTGGTAAACAACACAGTTCTCCACAGGCAGACCAATGTAATCTAGGCATTTCTTGAATTGAGGGTCTCTCTTCTCAGGAGAGGCTTTGTGGTGTGTCAAGTTCACAACAAAACGCACCACATTGCCCTATGATTGAGAGTTTAATCATGTACGTAGAATTCGTTGTTGGTAGGGGACACTCTGTGATTTGTTCTCTCTCTTGTAACCTTATCTCCCTCACTTCCTTCATTCCGGGCTTGTTTGGTTGATTGATTGATTGCCTGATTTTGGTTGTGATACATTTAAAAATCTTTCTCTCATTTCCTGTAATATCTGGCATTTCCTTTCATATTTTGTATGTGAGTGCCTCTGGAGGATTATGTATACCATACTAAAGTTTTAAGGACCCATTTTAACTTACCTTCAGTTTTTAGTGTTGTTTAACTAACTGTATGAAGACTTTGCTATTTGCAGCTCTGCTGCCTGCTCTGGACCCTGGAGACGCTATGCTTTTCATTGTCATAGCTCCTGTTCCCATGAGCACACTGGTTCTTCATGAATTTGCCTTTTGTTTTTGGTTTTATTGAGAGAGGGCCTCGTGTAACCAAGGCTGACTTTAAACTTCTGACTCTTTTATCTTCATCCCCCAATGTCAGCATTGTGGGCATGGACTATTACACCCACCTCTGATTCATGTATTTGTTTCCTTTTCAACTGTTTGGTGATGATCTCTGAGTCTGAGAGGGGAATGAAGTTCCTGTTTTCAGGTTCACAGACTGTTTTTTGTTCTTGTTTTTTAGCATGTTTGACCCCATGGTTGAGCATCCTTAGCTGAAACTTTTCTGTTCAGCTATTGAATTTTTCAGCATCAGGGATTCTATTTATTTTCCTTTAATCTTCCTTTTCTTCCCATGTTCTAACAGTTGTCGACACTCTTCCATGATTTTTCTTTGCTCATTGTTTTCCTTTAACTCCAGTTCATTCAAGATAGTTGTTTAAATCCTTTATCTAGTAAATCTGATGTGTGGGTTACACCAGGCGTAGTTTCTGCTATGTTATTTTGCAGACTGGAAAGTCTTTTGCTAATGAACAGGGCAAAGTCTGAGCTTTGAGCTCAGCCCAGGGTGAAAGTATAAGCTAATCTAAGATTTTCTGAACTATTCTAAAATTATTTTCCTCCTTCCAATTCTCCCTATCTAGGCAGCTGCTTTTAAATATCTGAATTTTGCAAGAAATCTCACCTGAGAGTCATCCAGGAGCCTTAGATATTCTGTTGTGTTCATTTGTCCATGCCCTCTGCCACAACACACACACACACACACACACACACACACACACACACACACACACCTGCAGGTGTGCGATACCTGCTGCTTCCTGTTGCTTCCTGTGTCCCTTTCAGCATGGAATCCAAGCTACTCCCTTTCTCTGTCCGAGCACAGAGAGAGGTAAAAGAAACCCGTCCTCCAGTCCTTCGGGCTATCCTCTAACACATCAGAACTTTGCACACAGAAACTTCTCTGCCCACTCTGGTTTGAAGAATGGAACTGGGAGCTGGGCTATGGCCTTTGTTAACCAAGTCACACCAGGGAGGGATTGGGACAAGGGAAGTTAAAATGCCCTCAATGTTGCTTTGACACGACTGGGCATTTCCTTGGCTACTACAGAGCTTTGAGTGTTACCGAGACTTCTAAAGTCATTTCAGCCAGTCTCTTTCTACAAGGAAATAAAGGCCCAGTGCTTCCTAATTTGCAATCTTGTTATTTTACTCCACATGCTTGCCTATTTGAGTTTTGTTTCTGTGCTATTGTTGTCCTAAAGATCACAGATGTGACTGCATAATTAGAAAGTACAAGTCAAACTCAAGAGCAGTTACAGTACCCAATATTCTTGAGTAAAGCCTGAATCACCAGGACTCAAGCTGGGAGCATCTGGAGTCTAAGTGTCTGTGTTCTGTGAAGCAGGGCATTTGGAACTTGACTCTTTCTTTAAAATTTTATTTTATTATTATTTTTTATTTAAGATGTATCTTCCCCCCCCTCAACATCTTCCCCTTTTAGTCCAATAAAATGTCTTTTTCTTAACAATAAATACAATACAAAACAATAAGAATTAGGCAATAATTATGAAAATTATAAGGTATAACATACATTCCCAATGTCTAGTCCATATGTATTTGAAAATAAATAATAATATTCTATTATCTATCTTGTTGAGTTTAAAGTTCTATACCTAACTCAGTTTCCATCCTGACTTGCATTACCAACTTAAAAACATTTTCTTAGACATAGAACATCCTTTTAATTCCTAAACAACTTAAAACTTAACTATGAGACTATAACTATCTAGACTTCAGCCACACCAGAGATCTGAGAAGGATAAATATAACTGAATAAACAGGAAATGCAGAGCCAGCAGCTTCCAATACTAAGGAATGACAGACAAGCAGCTGCCTGGACAGTCCCCAGTTTCTCTCTATAACACTGGAGCATCTATCTTCACCTTTTGTCGAATATCTCTGACAGACATTAATTGTAAAGCAGTAATTATGAAGGACTTGCCTACCCTGTCTTGGCAGAGCTATTCTGTTGACTTACCTGCTTCCAAGTTTTGTCCTTTTTGGACAGCATTCTTTCTACAGTTGAAGCAAGGGATTTTTCTTGCCCAGTCCCTAGCTTGCAGCTAGATGCAGCCATCTCCAAATGGAGATTCTTCGATGCTCATCATCTACTTGAAGTAGAATTGGGGGGGGGGGGGGGCTGTCAGGAGCTGACATGTCTCAATATCAAAAAAAATCTTAAGTTAAGAAAACATCTTTAAATGCCATATTCTACATATCTCTTGAGGTTTTTGAAGACCATCTATCTATCTCCATATATTTGAATAAGCAAATGTAACTTGTCTCTTAGCAACTTGATTTCTGATCAAGAACTTGACTCTTTCAAACTACAAATTCAAATTCAAGAGATCTGAGCAGGGACCGGAGCTGCCAAGTTTCCATAGACATTAAGGTAAAGCTGCTGCTCTGTGGGCAGATTAAGGAGCTGCAGTGTGGGGATGGGTGGCTGGAGAGATGGCTCAGGGACTAAGAGCACTGGCTGCTCTTCTAAAGGACCCAGTTTCAAATCCCAGCACCCCTATGGCAGCTTGAAACTATCTGTAATGACCAGCCATGGTGGCACATGCCTTTAATCCCAGCACTCGGGAGGCAGAGGCAGGCGAGTCTCTGTGAGTTCAAGGCTAGCCTGGTCTGCAGAGTGAGTTCTAGAATAGCCAGGGCTACAGAGAGAAACTCTGTCTTGAAAAAACTAAAATAAATAAATAAATAAAAGGATCCAGAGTGGGGGACAACAGCAGCCTGACTTCTAGTATGTGGGGAAAAGGGGAAGAGGGAAGGAGGGGGATCTAAAATGATGCCCAGTTAATGTTATCTGGGTGGGAGGCTGCTTCCTTGTTTTCTCAGATTGAAGATAAAAAGGAAGCTTTTAGGGCCCCTTCACTTGGGAATGATGTTCACAGGAAGATGTCCTGAGTTTAAATGCAATTCCTAAACTTCCCCCACGCTATTCCTAACTCCCAGGCTAGACTTTGCAATCCTAGAATACTCCTCATCAGGAGGAGTTTGCTCAGCTGCAGACCAATCCACTCATTGGAATGTTCTTTTGAACCACCCATGAGCTGTCTCTGGGCTAATGTTCTTTCGTCTTGGGTGGTATCACTGAGTTCTAGATCAGCCAGCCTCCTGGGATATGCAAGAGGAGCTGATAACCCCATAAAAGACAGCAGACAGAAGGTGTCTTGTGTGTCTCTTCTCTGGTCAGGGCAGCAAACAGGAGTTCACACCCCACACATCTGCCTCCTATCACGTGGCCTCTAGAGGAGTCACCCACACTCGGCTTAGCTCCTCTTCATCTGTCCTTGCTGCTCCACCAGACACCTTGTCTAAACAGAGCCTTTGCTATCAAGTGGAAGTGAATCAGGGTTTTAAAATACCTCTGTTAAGGAAAACAACATTGAAACTGCAAATTAATTAATTATTGTTGTTATTAGTAAATTAGGATGGCGGAGTAGCCAGCAGCTTGGCAGAGGAGCGGGCGGCCTTGGCCTGAGTGCTGTAACTGGTTGCCTAACTTATCCTGGAGAAAGAGCCCCGGGACCAAGGATGGCCTATACCACCCGTAACCTAAACTCTGTTAGTTAATATAAGTTGTTATTTTAGGCCACTAGAATTACCAGCAGCTTGGCGGGAGCTTCACTTGGGCTTGAGGGGAATCCTGGAGTCTGGAAGTCCAATGGCCCAGGACTGCTTGGACTGAGGGCCTATAAGCCGCCGCAGTCTTTTCCCCAATAATTAAACACACCAAGACCTTTTAATGTTTTAATGCTTAGCCCTTAGCTGGGCAGACTCTTAATTACCTACTCTAAGTTAACCCAGATCACCTAATCCCAAACTGCCATGTGCCTGCGATTATCTTCCAGCATTCTCCAGATGTCTGTCTCCTTCTGTGACTCCCAGCGGAAAGAGAGATTCTCTCTGTGTGTGCCCACGATTCCTGTCCTAATCTCAGGAAGTCCAACCTTCCTATACTCTTTCTGCCCAGCCAACTGGCCATAAGCGACTTTTATTAACCAATCAAGAGAATGCCTCAGAAGGGGCGGTAACCAGATTTCAGTATTGAATTCAACCTATCAGAAGCAATATTATTAGACCTTCCCTCAACACAACAGCACATAGCAAGGAAGATTTCAGATTTGTGTGTGCTCATAACTGGCTTGAGTTTACATTATGGTATGAGAGGGTCTCATAGTAAGATTCATCAAGTGTCTTAAAAACAGATGAAGTGAGAGTTCATACAGTCAACGATGTTTTCAATGCTCACTGAACACGTGCTATATCATTGGTTCTGAGCAACATGGATGGAGAAAACAAACAAATCACCCAGGAGCTGTTTGGCCAGGCATTTCAGACCAGACTTCTGATGTGTTTTATGCTGGCCTAAGGATTTATGCTCTAAAACCCATAAAGAATTTTATCAAGAGAGAAACTGTGGAGCTTGAGTATAGCTCAGTTGATAGTGCCTGCCTAGAATGCAGACTCCCAGGCCTGATCCACAATACTGTATAAATCCAGGTGTATGTGTTCCTATAATCCCAGCACTCAGGAGGCAGAGGCAGGAAGGTCAGAAGTTCAACATCATTCTTGGCTACATAACAAGTTTGAGGACAGCCTGGGGTGCATGAGACCCTGTCTCAAAAAGGGGAGAGAAAAGAGAAAGATTGCTCCCTTATACATAGTGTTGTCCCTTCCCTGGACTTGGGGTGTGTCAGCCTGAGAATGTTTTTGGGAGGCGAAAGAAATGAAGGGGAGCAAATGTCCTGTTTTATTGGCCTCCATTGGTTGGCCTATTTTAGTTTCTAAAACCTTGTTCATTCCATGGATGTTTGACAATTACAGGGTCCCCATTGGCTCCATAGTCATCCTCTAGACAAAACCACATTAAAGTGGGAAAGGCTGCTGTGTTTCTGGATTATGAAACACTCAAGAACAAAACAACACAACACAAAACAAAACAAACCACTGACAACAGAAATGACTGCAAATGGTAACTTCCCAGGCAAACCCATAGAGATCCAAGCTATGAGAAAGCCTTAGACTCACTGGGTGGGACTCAGTTCTGTGTTCCTCCCTGACCCAGACGGATGTGTGGGTTTAATGTGTCAGTGAGATTTCAGCAAACCAAACCACAGGAGGCACATGGGCCTTCATGCCAACATTTTTCCCCAATGTTTGCTGAGAGGTCGTTCTGAGGTTCACAAAAAATACATGTGTCTCTATCTGAAGATTGTCAGTTAACTTGGGCATACATTCAGGGAGGTTTTCGATAATGGGAAACAAGGATTTTGAAAGAAATCAGGACCACACATACCTTCTCCATAAGCCAGGAAATGAAAATGCAGTTATTGCAGGAGTGAAAACTTTGGAAATGTGCCTGGTCTAAAATATCTGGGAGTGGGCTGTTAGAAATCTAGAGGACTGGTCTTCTGGAAGGCCAGAAGCGATGCCACCCACACTTAGCCTCCACTGATGTAGGTCACTGTGAGGCAGGGGCCACTTAGCCTCATTCTCAGAACTCAAGCCAGATACTTGGTCTCTCAGGTCATGCTTGCTTGCAGACTGAACTGATGATGGAGCTGAGACCAGTCTGTAGGGGTTAGATAAATTAGATTTAGAAAATATATAGGAGTTTCTGATACTGTCTCTTAATTCGGGGCCTGAAGAGCATTATCAGCATGAAGTCAGCAAAAACAGGAAAGACTCAATAGACTGAAAAACAAGTTTGAAGTCAGGAAAACAGGAAAGACTCAATAGAATTGAAGAAACAAAGTATCTGGCCTGACATTGTTTTCAGCTGCTAAGTGGGCGGAGCCCAAATTAAGCTGAAACAGAGTTCCTCCTATTTGAGGACAGTGCATGGAGCCCAGAGGAGAAGAGGCCCCTGATGCTAGAGAGCTCCAAGAGTCCTGCTGAAAAAAGGGCTGGCCATTGATGGCCAGCTCTCTCCCTGAAGCAGAAAGAAGCCGGTGAGCAAAGAAAGCCTGAGCAAGACACCAAAAGGCCAAGGACTGGACCCTGTGGCTCAGCTTTTGCCTAGAGGGGTTTGATCTGTCCAAACAGTGGCCTAAAGGAAACGGTGCCTGGCTTAAGGACTGAGGCAGAGCAGCTGAGTTCCTGATTCAAAAGAAGTAAGTTGGCCTGCAGACGGCTGGGGTCTCCCACAGAGAAGAAAGCATGAAGCCTTATTTAAGGTGAGACTGCAATAACCAACTTACCCTGACAAACCTGCATCTGAGAGATCCAGAAAAAGGACTGCTAAGTGCATTAAAGAATCTACAACAAAGACTGTGTTCCTGACGACTGAGGACCTGCCCCAGAGACTGTATCATTCTAAAAGGTTAGAAAAATAATTATCAATAGGTTTAAAGGGGTTGTAGGAATTTATAGGGTTAGTAGTTAAGAAATTGTTGGTGTTTGTTATAAGTGAATTTAGTAATAAATAAGTGATAAATAATAATTTAAAAGTTCGGTTACACCAGTCCTCACAGATGAGTCCAGCTCCTAACCTTGGGAAACACCAGCTCTACGTTTTGGCTTCCTCACCCTCTGTGATGGCAAGGTGTCTTCTAAGAAGTTGTGGTTACTGGGGAAGACTTAATTGTTCAGTTGGTTCTGCCTTGCTCCAGGCAGCTCACCTGATCTCCCTGAATCCCACTGCCTGTCCCTTCATAAGGCCCTTTATCAGTGCAACAGTGTCAGTAAGTCACCGTGCTCCAACGACCAACACCCGGTACAGTTCTTCCAGCTGTTGAATTGTATTGTTGGTGGCCAATGCGTGGACCAGCTTCCTGGCAGGACATAAGCCTCAGTTGCTTACTTCTAGGAAGATCCTGCTGGGTTACTGTCAAGGTTTTTATTGTCTTTGAGAGCAAGTTTGTGGGTGGGCAGAAGAAGGAATCAATAGCTGGTCCCAGTTACCAGATGAGAAACTGAGATTCTGAAAGCCACCTGCCTGAGTATAAATGTCCCCATGTGTTTGAGGCATGCTATACAACAGTCCCCCTCCCTCCACTGTCCTTCTTCCACAGAAGACTAAGAACAGCCAGTGTCACTGTGACTCACATTCAGGGAATGACCTCTGTTCCCTTTACCAGCCCTCTTGAAATGTCCCTTAAGACAGCCGGCCACAGGATATCACATTCAAGTGTTTACAACTTTTTCTCAGGGTAACTCTAGCTATTACCCACCCATTTCAACATAAAACCTCAAAATAAACCTATATGAATTATGGCCTAAATGCCAAACTCACAAACATCTTTAAAATAAACATTGAGTCATCTAAAATATTCCACACATGTGTGGGGCAGATCTGATTCGTGGATCCTAGGCTATTCTGCAGCCTCTGTGACAAGAGAGTCTCTGAAGCAAAGGTTTGGGAAGAAAAGTGAGGCTTGCTTGCTTTCTTTTTCTTTTTTCCCCTCCCTCCTCCCC
>CAJQZJ010037469.1:3700340-3786748 GCA_907164525.1 Lophiomys imhausi
TTCCTTCCTTCCTTCCTTCCTTCCTTCCTTCCTTCCTTCCTTCCTTCCTTCCTTCCTTTCTTTCTTTCTTCAGTTCTGGGAATAGCAAACTCAGGGCCCAGGCAAGCAAGCACTCTACCACTGCATTACTTCCTGGCGGCCTCCTCACATTCCTTCTTTAAAATTTATTTTGAGGCACAATCTCCCTAAGTTGCCTAGACTGGTCTAGAACCCATGATCTTACTGCCTCAGTAGCTGAAATTACAGGCACGAACCATCATACCTGGCTTAATTTTAATTTTAAGAGATTAGATTATGTGCTCAGGTGCAGCTGACTTGGTACCTTGGTTCAGAGACCAGAGAGCTGCATAAGATGTTGCAGGAGTGTCAGGAATTACCTGCCTGGCAGGAGCGAATCTCCGGGAAAGGGAAAGAAAGGCAGGAGGATGAATTTGCCAAGAGTGAAGCAGAGTATAGGGGTTTGATGCCAGATTGCCAGGTGCCCAATCCAGTCCAAATACTTACTTCTCTAGCCCAGAGGGATTTATATGAAATCCCCAGGACACAATTTATTCATGTACAAAGCATGCAAAAATGTGCTTTTTACCAAGTGTAATACTTACCCTGGGGAGGCAGATGTAGGAGGATGTGAGTTCAAGACCAGCCTGGGCTACATATGTGACCCTGTCTCAAGAAACCCAGGAAACACACACACGCACGCACGCACGCACGCACGTGTGTGGCCTTGGCCACAATCCTTTCTAAGCATGATTGTATTTCTTCACAAACATTCATTCTCATTCATTCTCCTCTCTACAGTTTCCTTTCCTGCCTATTGTCAAGCTAAGAGATCATAAAACTGAAATTTAAAGTATGATCGGTCATCTTTTCCCGTGCCGTTCCCAGTGAATTCGGAGGCTTAAAGGGGCTACTGTGGGAGTCAGAGGCCTTTGGAACTCAGTGTGCCTGTGATTTTATCTGAACTCAGAACGAGCTCCCAGCTGAACAGCAAAAGCTAAGTTTTTTTTGTTTTGTTTTGTTTTTTTTTGGTTTTTCGAGACAGGGTTTCTCTGTGTAACAGCCCTGGCTGTCCTGGACTCGCTTTGCAAACCAGGCTGTCCTCGAACTCACAGAGATCCGCCTGCCTCTGCCTCCCAAGTGCTGGGATTAAAGGCGTGAGCCACCACGCCCGGCTATTGTTAAGCCCGGCTATCGTTAAGAGCAGGCAAGTAGGGCCCTGGGAAAATGACTCGTTTTCTCTGATTGGCCGATCCAATCAGAGAAACCGAGTAGAGAAAAGTACTTCTACTTTTACGTCTGTCGTCCCACAGATTATCCCTTCTACACCCCAGCTTCTCTGAACCTGAGCACACAGGGAGGGGTCATCCCTGTCCAGGGTCTATCTGTGTCCCCCAACCCACAAGCCACGGGCACCTTGTCAGGTCTCCCGCTTGAGTCTCCCCGACTCTTAGGGAGGAGCCTGGAGTTATCAGATGAGAGGGCCCAGACAGATTGGTTCAGAAGCTAAGTCCCTCTGCAAGATGCAGCAGGGAGTCACGATCACTCCTCTCCTACACAAGGATCCCTGGCTATTCTGCCTTAGTAGAGCTACTCTGCTTTAACACAGAGCATGGGAACCGGCCCTGACAGGGATCTCCACGAGGGAGTCACTAACAGGCTGCACCCTGTGTTCTATAGTTACTCAAATGAGTTTGTATATTTCAAGGGAATTGTACTTAAAAGTCCATTGGCTTCCAATTAGGATTAGAACAATATTTGAGTAACAGTTGAAGTTTTTAAAATACTTTGATATACTCCCAGAAAAGGGAGTATATCAAAGTATTTTAATGTCCCTATTTGGGGGAGAGAGAGGTCACTGCCCTCTCTAGCCTTCTAGCTACATTCCTTATTGTAGTGAACTATGCCTTGGTTACAAACAGTGAAAAATAGTTTTATATTTAGTGAAACAGAACAATTAAAATGAAAGCACAGGGTTTAAAAAATTAGCTCTGTTACTTACTTAAAAATAAGCTTGCAGCTGGGCATGATGGTGCATGGCTTTATTCCCAGCACTTGGGAAACAGAAGCAGACATCTCAGTGAGTTTTTGGCCAGCCTGGTCTACAGAGCAAATTCCAGGCCAGCCAAAGCTACACAAAAAAATCCTGTTTTTTAAAAAACACACAAGCAGGGCTGGAAAGATGGCTCATCAGTTAAGAGCACTCAGTGCTCTTCCAAAGGACCTGGGTTCTAATCCCAACACTCAAATTTGCAGTTCATAGCTGTCTGTAATTGCTGGGCATGGTGGCACACATTTTTAATCCCAGCACTCGGGAGGCAGAGGCAGGTGGATCGCGGTGAATTCAAGACTAGCCTGGTCTACAGAGTGAGTCCAGGACAGCCATTGATACACAAAGAAACCCTGTCTCAAAAGGCATTCAAAAGATAAAACAAACAAGCAAATAAATAAATAAATAAATAGAAATAAGCTTGAAGCTGAGGAGACGGCTTAATGGTTAAGAGCACTGACTGCTTTTACTGAGGACCCAGGTTCAATTCCCAGCACCCACATGGTAGCTCAGAAGGATCCAACACCCTCACACAGACACACATGCAGGCAAAACACCAATGCACATAAAATAAAAATGAATAATTAAAAATAAGCCAAGGGCTGAGTGTGTGGTTCTGTGATAGAACTCTTGCCCCGTATAAACAAGGTCTGGGTTCCATCTATAGCACCCACCCCTCCGCCTCAAATAATAAAGATTAAGGAAAAAATGAAAAAAAAGGTAACCCACATATATACCCTGAGGGTAAACCATCAGCATGGCTACCCAGGCTTGTGGCCCGTGGCATCTATGGACTCGGGAACAGCATTTTCACTTCCGCATTCTGAGTAGCAGGCCTAAAATAGATACGGACACTGGAAATTATAGGAGAGTATGAAGTTGCAGGACCCTGGAGGTTCCCACAAGAATCCTGCCCTGGCCTCTGGGTGTTTGAGAGTAAAGTCTCCAGGATGGGGAACTGGGGATTTGCCCTTTGAGGGAGAAGTGCAACTCCACAGATGCTGGGGCAGGGCTCCGGTGCTGAACCCCAGATCTGAAAGAGGGAACTGTGTGGTCTCAAGTGCCACTTTGGTGTTCAGAAGAGTGTGGGAGACTCATTTCCCATCATTTCTTGGTATGGTGTTCTGTTGTCACGGTAGAGCTGGGGAGAACTGGAGGTCAAGACAGCGATCATCTGTGGAAACTGAGAGTGTGGAATGCTGGGCAGGGCCATGGGGTGGTCCTGGGTGGCTGTTGATTTTTTTTTTTTTTTCTGGACCTGGGAGGTAGTTATGTGGGTGTGTCCACGTCATGGTAATTTATGATTTTTTTCCTTTTTGTCTACATTTGTTATCATCAAGGTTTGGAAAAATGCCCAGAGTGAAGTACTAAGGTGGAACAAGATGGCCGGACCACAGGGCTGAGTTTCCCTCTAGCCTGGAAGGGGAGGTGAATTCCTCCCCCTCCTCAGAGCTGCCTGTAATTTGCTCAGAGGAAGTAAAGGGACTTATTGGTCCAACATCCAAGATCTCACAGGCCATTCGAAAGCAGATTCCTTTGGGGTTTTAGCTTCCTCTGTCTTCTGAGTTATTTCAGCTGGCTGGGCGCCTCCCTTTCCAGGTGCACATTGTCTGCCAGGGCAGCGGATGCCGAAGTGTGTGTTCAAGGGCAGTTTTCCAGGATCTCTACCCTTTTGTGAGCACATGGGGAGGACAGAGAGAGGAAGTCACTCCGTTAACTTGAACTCAATTAACTTGAACTCATTTGTTCTGTTTTTAAGATAGGATCTGACAGTCAGATGGCACACACATGCTTGTAGCATGTTTGCTTGGCTGGCTGTTTACCACACAGGACATGACTATTGAAGTCTTGCTGGATGCTGGGGTTTAGGGTTTAGGGTTTCAGGGGCTCCCTGTGGTCTCTAAGATAAAGGTGCTGTGGATCTTCTCCCACTTGCTTTCTGGTTACTTGTCCAAACTTGCCCTCCATCCACTGGCTGGATACTTAAAACAACAACAACAACAACAACAAAAACAAAAACAAGAACAAGATCAAGCTGGACCTGGTGGCACATCCCTTTAATCCCAGTACCCGAGAAGCAGAGACAGTCGTATTTCTGTGAGTTCGAGGCTAGCCTGGTCTACAAAGTGAGCCCAGAACAGCCAGGAATACATAGAGAAACCCTGTCTAGGAAAAAAAGATTATTATTTCTTTGAACTGTACAAGTGTTTTGTTCCCATATATGCCTGGACATGAAGGATCAAAGAGGGCATCACATACCCAGACACTGGAGTTTCAGAGGGTTGAGAGCCACTATGCAAGTGCTGGGAATTGAACCCAGGTCCTCTGGAAGAACAGTAAGTACTCTTAACCAGTGAGCTATCTCTCTATCTCCTAGATGGATGGATACTTTTCTCCACTACTTTCAGAACTCATGTCCTTGGAAACTATGCCCTTTATCTCCTTTGTCTCTCAAAGCTGTTGTTTCTACCCTGCTAGGACTTTTTCCCCCTCCCTCTTTTGCATGAATTTTATTCAAATTTGTTTCTCTTTCAGGGCTGAGTTTACCCTTTCTGAGAGAGCATAGCTTCCTGTCTCTGAAGCTGTTAAGGCTCACCATGTATATTCGTCTCTTGGTGGGAATTAGGAGCACGGCCATTCTCATTGTCCATTTGTGGAAGACAGAGGGACTAAACTGTTTGAATGAAAGCAGCAAGCAAGTCATGCCAGTCAGCAGTGTTAGTTTTTATTAAGACAGTTTGGGTGAGTTACCAGAGCCAATTAGCTTAGGTTAGCCAAGCCTAGGGCCTGACCTCTCCAGCTTAGGCTGTATCCTACACTCATTAAGGACACAGCCAACCTCCCTGGAATAACCCCAACCACCCTCAATGATCTGGCCGTTCCCTCTATTGGGTGGATGGTTGCTGTGAGTGCTCAGAGCCAGTGTAGTAATGCAGAAAATAAATAAAAAGCACACAGGTCTAGAAGGACCTATGCAGATGTTAGACTTATCTAGGTAAGAAACCCCCAAGGGTCAACAAAAACATCTAGAATCAATGAGTTCAACAAACTTGTGGGATGCAAGACCCACAGAAAGCTGTCTTCTAATGTCTTCTAATTCCATGTAATAGTAATGAACATAGGAAAAGTGACATTTCAAATATAATATCAATTTCAGCTAGTCAAAAATATAGAAACCTTTGGGTATGTATCTAATGAAACATACTTTGGGCTGTATCCTGAAAACTACACGATGCTGGAGAGAAATGAAATCTGGTTACATAAATGCCAGCTGCCTGAGCTCACACATTAGAAGGTTCAACTGAATAAGATGCTGATGTGGGTGCATAGCTCCTTCCATTCCAACAACACATTTTACAGATAAGATGATTCTAAAGTGTTTGTGGGAGTGGAAATAGAATAGCTAAAACACGGTTTAAAAAGTAGAACAAAATTGGAGGGATAAGTCTATTTAATTTGGGATTGTATCTAAGTAGTACAATCAAGACTGTGGTAGGATTGAAGGAACAGACACACAGGTAGGTGGAGTGGGATCCAGAACTCAAAAAGACCTGCACATGTAGTTGCTGATTATTGACTTGAAAACGCAGATCAATACAAGACAGCCCTTCAACCATCAGTGTTGGAGAAATCAAACACCCATAGGCAAGAATGAACCTTGACCAATCTCACATTTAATCTTTATTTTGTGCTGTAGTAAAATGAATAACTTAAAAACAAAAGGATTTATTTGTCTAACAGTTTTAGTTGTTGGAGGGACCAAAAAGCATGGTATGGTACTGGAACCTTGGCAAATGTAGCACAACTCAGCATTGCGGTGGAGAAGTAGAAAGGCTGAGGAAATAAGGGGCCAGGCATATGAAGAGACCCCACTTGGCAACAGCCTGCTGTCACAAACTAGCTCAACCCTTCTCCTCAGTGGGAAGTTCTCCATGACAGTTCGTATGCACTAGGCCACATCTCTCAAAAGTTGTGTCATCTGAACACTGCTACCCCAGGAGTGAGTTTTTGAGGGATATCTGTAAACCAGATCCAAACCATGACATACCCCCACAAAAAAAATTATCTCATAAAAAACCATGAACTTAAATATTGTGCTGGTTAGCTTTTTTGTTGTTTTTGCTTTTTTGACAATTTGACTCAAGAATTTGACTCAAGATGGAATCATCTGGAAAGAGTGGCCCTCAATTAAGAAGATATCTTCATCAGGTAGGCCTGTGGGCAAGCCAGTGGGGGCATTTTCTTAAATAATGACTGATGGGGGAAGACCCAGTTCACTGTATGCAGTGCTACCCTGGGCAGTTGGTCCTGGGGCCTTTAAGAAAATAGGCCAACCAAGCCAGTGAACACCGATCCTCCTTGGGCTCTGCTTCAGTTCCTGCCTCCACGGTCCTGCCTTGAGTTTCTGCCCAGGTTTCCCATGATGAGGGGCTGACATGGAAGTGTAAGCCAAACAAACCTTGTCCTCCTGAGTTTTTTTTTTTTTTTTTTTTGGTTTGTTTTTGTTTTTTCAAGACAGGGTTTCTCTGTGTAACAGCCCTGGCTGTCCTGGAACTCTGTAGACTAGGCTGATCTGGAACTCACATAGATCCACCTGCCTCTGCCTCCAGTGTGCTGGGACTAAAGGCGTGCGCCACCACGCCTGGCCCTGAAATTGTTTTTAGTCATGGTGTATATGTCATAGCAACAGAAAGCAAACTAGGACTAATGTAGACAGTAAAGCTATCAACTTTTAGAAGATAGGAGAAAAGGCTCCTAGAAAGGATGTCAAAAGCATAGTCCATACCAAGAACAACTGGTGAATTAGACTGTCATAACTTGGAACCTTCATTCCATTAAAGATCCTGTAAGGATGATGGTCAGACAAGCTAGAGAGACCACAAGCCCCAAATAGAACTAACATCACAAATGTACAAAGAATGGCTGAAGGACCAGGAGAGACCAGATCCTGTGCAATACTGGAGGGAATGGTTAGCAGGGAGATGCCCTGGGAGACATGCTGGCTGCTTCTTTTAATGTTAAAACAGATGCCACATGACCCAGCAGTTGCTCTCTAGGACATTTGTCTGTCAGAAACAAATGCTTATTTTCACAAGGAAACCTGCACATGGGTTCCACAGTAGGCTTACATGATCAAGATGCAGTCTAATGGGTAAATGGTTAAAAAGAGAGGTATCTGTTTCATGCTCAGAAGTAAAGAACATATTTCTTCAAGTTTATTTTTTATTGTGATACAATGCACATAAAGTTTGCTGTTCTAGCCATCCTCCCATTTGTACAGTCCAGCTACACTGACTTTGCCCATGTTGCTGTACCCAATGTCACCACTGCCTGTCTCCAGAAATGCTTTTTCTTCTTCCCAGAGTGAAACTCCATCCTTTAAATAATAACTTATTATCCTTTCTTCCCTTGCAGATAACCACATCCCACTTCCTGTCTGTATGTGGGTGTCTTAGTTAGGGTTTCTACTGCTGTGAAGAGACACCACGACCACAGCAACTTTTATAAAGGAAAACATTTAATTGAGGCTGGCATACAGTTCAGAGGTTTAGCTCATTATCATCATGGTGGGGCGCCTGGCGGCATACAGGCAGACATGGTGCTGAAGAGGTGGCTGAGAGTTCTACATCTGAATCCCCAGGCAGCAGGAAGGGAAGTGAGTCACTAGGCCTTGCTTGAGCATATGAAACTTCAAAGCCCATCCCAAGTGACACCCCTCCTCCAACCAAGCCATATTTACTCCAACAAGGCTAGACCTCCTAATAGTACCACTTCCTATGGGCCAATAGGGGCCATTTTCATTCAAACTACCAAAATGGGTCTACATAAATGGGGTTACACAACATTTGTGTCCTTGTGCCTGGCTTGTTTCTCTTGGCCCAGTAGCAGAGTACTTCTGTGCTGCACAATGTATCAGAATTTCTTTCTTCTTTAAGGCTGAATAATATTCCATTGCATGGACATAGCATTTTTTTTCTGTTTACTTTAATTTATTTATTTACTTATTATTTTTGGTTTTTTGAGACAAGGTTTCTCTGTGTAACAGAGCCCTGGCTGTTCTGGACTCTCTCTGTAGACCTGGCTGGCCTTGAACTCCCAGAGATCCACCTGCCTCTGCCTCCTGCGTGCTGGGATTAAAGGCGTGTGCCTTCATGCCCAACTTTCTGTTTATTTTCAATGGTCATTTCATGGGTACCTATCATTTTAAGTCCCTGCTTCTAATTTTTTTTTGCATACCCCCTCTTTGGTATGAACTTTGTGGAAGATATAGTAATTCTATGCTTAATCTTTTTTTGAAGTATCAGAAAATTAGTTCCCACAGCAATTCCAACATTTTACCTTTTCTTCAGCATTGGAGAGAGCTCTGATTTCTCCACACCATAGCTAGTGCTTCCTGCTCATTTGTATAGAATAGCCATCCTTCTGGAACAAAAGTATCTTATTAGGGTTTTGATTTGCAGTTTAAAAATAGCCATGTCAAAAATCATCTTTCCATGGGTTTATTGGCCTTTTATGCATCTTCTTGAATGTTACTTGTAGTGTATAGAGTGCCATTGATTTCTGTGTGTTGATTATTGTACCCTGGCAATTGTGCTGAATTTATTAGTTCAAAGGATTGTGAGTTAAAAACTTGGTCTCCAGCTAGTGGTGGTACTGGAAAGTGATTGGATCAGTAGGACTTTAACATAACCAGTGGGTTAATCTACCAATGAATTCGCAGCGAAATGCACTGTTAGTCCATGAGGCCTGTTGTTGAACTAGTGGGTGGAGCCTGTTGGAGGGAGTGGAGCCCTGGGTCTTGCCTATGAAAGGCTTGTCTGTACCTGTTCCCTTCCTCTCTGGACATCTGCTTCTTACCTGCTGTGAGCTAGCTGTTCTCCATGATGTCTCTCTCCTGAAAGCAACAGAGCTAAAATATCTCTGATACTGTGAGTCAAAATAATCTTTCTTCCTGCCGTGGTTTCACTAAGAATGGCCCCCATGGGCTCATATATTTGAATGCTTGGTCACTAGGGAGTGGGAATGTTTAAAAGGATCAGAAGGATTTGGAGATGTGACCTTGTTGGAGCAGGTGTGGCTTTGTTGTGTCATTGGAGGTGGGCTTTGAGGTTTGAAAAGCCCATGCCAGGCCCAGTGACTCTCTCTGCCTTCACATCAGGATGTGAGGCTCCTAGCTACTGCTCCAGTGCCATATGTGCCACCACGCTCCCCACCATAATAACAGACTAAACCTCTGAAACTGTAAGCAAGCCCCCAATTAAATGCTTTCTTTTATAAGAGTTGCCTTGGCCATGGTATCTCTTCACAGCAATAGAACACTGACTAAGACATTTCCTTAAATTGTGTGTGTGTGTATGTGTGTGTGTTTGTAAAGGGACATTTGTCACAACAAAGAAACAGACCAATGCGCTTTCTAGTTTGGATGCCTTATTTCCTTTTCATGCCTAATTTCTGAGGCTAGCAGGTAATACTTCAGCAACAACAATTTCAGAAATGGAGAGGAGGCTGTTGTTTCCAGGACTGAAATAAAAACCAGAACTGAGGGTATCCAGGAACTCTGTGGTTGGGATTTCTGCGTCTCGCCTGTGTCACTGCGAGAACTCCACTGAGGTGAGAGCTTTGTCAGTTGTTACCAAGGTGAATTTGTGTATCACTTCCTACAGTATCAACAAATCTACACTTACCAAAACTGGAGAAATCTCACTTAACATTTCTGAATTTGTATTTTGTATGGTTTACTTTCTTATTCATCTCATTTTCCTAGCTTATTTTATTGCGTTTTTGTAAGACTGTTGATATGTGACTGACCAAAGGTTTAAAGAAAATTAGGTTGATCTTCCCACCCAGGTGGGTTAGAAGCCCTGCCTTAGCTGGGTGCTCAGAATAAGGGAAATGCCAGGATGAAAATGGGTCACTGGGGTCTGGTTTTCGGAAGTCTGAGAAGGTAAGGAAAGGGCTAGCAGACAGGAAGAAAAGCCTCTCGATGATGAGAAGAGATCTAATCTTCAAACTAGTGAGATGTTCTGTGGGAATTAAGCTCCTTACTATAGAGGCCATGGCAGGCCATTGGATAGAGCCTGGATTCTGGAACATTCCAGACCTGCCTTCTAGTTTCTGCTCAGGTTCTGGTTACACAGTCGCTCACTCACAACTGACCCCTTTATCAAAGTCACCTTGATGATGCCTATTATGCAGTATGGGGTGGTCATCAAAAGTCACATGCCAGCCTTCTGAGCTACTAGCTTTGTGAATCTGTTGTGTGAGGCTTGTGCTCCAGGAGGCAAGGAGCAGGAGGATGCAGGAAGCTCTCTTAGTTGAAACTTCCTATAACAGATATTTTTTCTTTTTCTTCCTTTTTTTTTTTTTTTGGTCTTCTCCACTGCTTTACCAACTGTCAAAATCACTCTTCTGAAAGGTTAGAAAGGAAATTCCTGGTGTCTCCACTCTTTGGAGTCTAAATGTTGCTTCCAGGGCAAGCTGATAAATTCTGTTCTGTTCTGTTTTGTTTTATTTTGTTTTTTTCTTCGTCAACTTTTGTGACCTTAGGTAAATTACTTTCCTTTTTCAGGCTGCCTTATCTCTGTTTGACTATGTTTTGATTCCAACTCCAATCTGTTTCCAGTCAATTGGATTCATGAGTGGCAGGGGATTCTAGGGAATGCTTGGCAAGCGCTTGGCTTTTCTCCCATACAAACAGACCTTGGGAGGTGGGAGTTGCATATGGATGTCAGTACTGGTTTCCCAGGACTGTACTTGGATCTTCACACGCTCCATGTTTCCAAATTTCCCTGTGTGGAAGCCAAGCAAACTCTGGAGGGTTCTACTGTGTCCTGGCTCCTTCCTTTGGCTCCCAGTCCTTTTCTGTGCATGTTGTGGGCACACATGTGTCTTTGTATGCTTGAATGTGTGTAGGTGCTCATGTACTCGTGTGTGCACAACTAGTCTGACGCACACAAACACAATAGATGCCCAAGAAGTAGAAACTATTTGAAGTATCCTACCAGCAGCTATTCTTGTCCTAATCGCCCTTCCCTCCCTACGAATCCTATATATAATAGACGAAATTAATAATCCAAGCATCACAGTTAAAACCATAGGACGTCAATGCTACTGAAGTTATGAGTACACAGACTACGAAGACCTATCCTTTGACTCTCATATAATCCCCACAAATGAGCTAAAACCAGGAGACCTACGCCTTCTAGAAATTGACAACCGCCTTGTTCTCCCTATAGAACTTCCTATTTCAATGCTAATTTATGTCCAGTAGGTTTACATAAAGTGTCATTCCCGATCTAACTGTACCTGGTGGATTGAGGCATGGGCTGTCACTTGGAGCCAGAGCTGGCTGATTTGGCTAGGCTAGGGATTCCCCCGTGTCTCCTGTTTCTACCTACTGAGCTCTGGGATTAACGTAGGTTGTGTGCTGGGATCTGAACTCTACTCCTCATGCTGTGTGCTAAGAGCTCCCCCAAGCCATCTCCCCAGCATCTATTTCCTGTTTTATTTGGGGGTGGGTGGGGTTCTAGACAGGGTTTCCCTATGTAGCCCTGGCTGTCCTAGAACTCTCTCTGTAGATTATGCTGGCCTCGAATTCACAGAGGTCTCCCTGCCTCCTGAGTGCTGAGATTAAAGGCATGTGCCACCAAGTTATTTCCTGGTTTCTAAGGCAAGGTTTTACTGTGTAGCTATGTAGCTCAGGCTGCCCTCAGACTAACTCACTCTGTAACTCAGGCAGGATTCAAATTTGTGATCTTTGTGTCTTATCCTCTTCGGCAACTGGATTCCAGGTTGTATTGGCTAGTTTTATGTCAACTTGATGAAAGCTAGAGTAGGAGAGACTCAGTTGAGAAAACACCTCTATAAGATCATGCAGTAGATAACCTGTAGGACATTCTCTTAATTAGTGGTTGGTGGGAGAGGGCCCAGCCCATTATGGTTGGTGCCATCCTGGGATGGTGGTCCTGGGTATTATGAGAAAGCAGGCTGAGCAAACTATGTGAAGCAAGCCAGTAAGCAGCACCCCTCCATGGCCTCTGCATCAGCTCCTGCTCCAGGTTCCTGCCTTACACGAGTTCCTGTCCGGGCTCCCTTTGCTGATGAACTGTGAGGTGGGAACCTAAGATGAATAAACCCTTTCCTCCCCAAGTTTCTTGGGTCCCGATGTTTCATCACATCAGTAGCAACCCTAACTAAGACAAGTTGGTACCAGAAATAAGCATTCCTATGACACACCTGATCATATTGTTTGGGGGATGATTTTGGAAGGACTTTGAGCTTTGGGCTAGGAGAGCCATTGAGCGTTGAGAGCTTAGTGAGGCTGTCCTGTTGGAGCTTGGCAGATGAGAATGTTGAGAGCAGCTCAGATGGTGGAGGGCTGGCTAGTGAAGTTTCAGAGGGAAGCAAACACTCTACTGGGCTCTTTATGTGAAGAATCTGTGGTATCTGGTCAGCTGGAGCTGGAGAATTGCCTGTGATTAACACGAGACCAGCACCACTAAAGAGAAACCTTTGCTTTGCTGGGACAGTGGATGCTGGTCATCAGGGGCTGAAGAACCATCTGCTAAATTAGAAGAGACCAGCATCATTGAGGTGAAATCTGGGAGGTGTTTCCTCAGGGTGAGCACACTGAGGCTGTGTTTCAGAGTTGGCCAGGGCTGACCCTTGCTGGGGCAACTGAACTGGGTTGAGTAAGAGTTTTTCAGGTGGTACTAATTTTGAAGGCCTGAAGGGGTCTTGGAGAGCAGCTGAGGCTCGGCACTGTGAAAGGCCAGTGTTGAAGGTGCAGCCTCATCGTCAGTTGAAGGCCCAGGATTGGAGGAGTCATGCAGAGAAGTTGAGGCTTTGGCATCATGAAGAGAGCCCAAGGGAGGCTATTGATGAAAGTGCTGCCCAGTTGCAGCAGAAGACCTCACTATTTTGGAGATGCCAGTAACATGGGATGACCACTAAGAACAGCAGCAGCCTTGGACTGGAGTCGGCTGGAGCCTAGAGGACAACCTGTGTGTGTCCCAGAGAGTGGAGCTGGAGAAGTGACCCAAGCCCATTGGAGGATTCCAGAAGATTGTGAGTAAATCCCAGATAACTGGATGTTGAGTTATTTATGCTTTTGGAGTTTGGTTTTGCTTTGTTTGGATTGTGACTGGGCCCTGGTTTTTCTCTCTTGAAGTGAGAAGTTATTTAATTTTGATCTTTACAGGAGCCCACAACTAAAAGACTTGAACTTTTATACATGATTTTGTATTTTTAGAGAGATTGTATATTTTAAAGAGTATGAGTTTTGCATTTGAATTTTTAAGGATGGTGAGAGTTTTAAAGTTATTTATGTTTTATATTGTGATACTAATATTAGCATGCCATCTTGGGGGTAAAAGAGAAAGGAAAGTTTGGTTCTAATTGAAAAATGATGATGTGTTGTATGTCCAGTTGACAAAGGGTGAACCCCTAGGACAAGGTGTAACTCTAATTAAGACACAGGTGGGAACTGGAGAGATGGCTCTGTGGTTAAGAGCATTGGCTGTAGCCGGGCGTGGTGGTGCACACCTTTAATCCCAGCGCTCGGGAGGCAGAGACAAGTGGATCTCTGTGAGTTCGAGGCCAGCCTGGTCTACAAATCGAGTCCAGTACAGCCACAGCTGTAACACAGAGAAACTCTGTCTTGAAAAACAAAAACCAAACACAACACAACAACAACAACAACAACAACAAAAAGAGCACTGGCTATTCTTTCAGAAGAACTGGTGTTACAGTTTCAAGTTTCTCTTCATTACATATGCCTTCTAACTGGACCACCTCTCCTATAATCCCAGTTCCTCAGACCGTATTCACTCCCTGATCATAGGTAACCGGGCAGAGTCAGGCCACCCTCACCCAAAGGCTGATGGATATGCCTGCTATACCAGTGGGATGCATTTTACACCAGCTACAAAACAATGCATTAAAACAGTATACCTGTTGGTGAGGGGTGTGAGCGAGGTGGTGGATGACCTCGGTCTGTATCTGACTCTGCTACTCACCAACGTGGCATGTTTAATGTGCCTCTTTCTCTGTGAAGTGGGTTGAACACTGGGTTTGCTTCAGGCATGTAGTGATAGCTAATCCAGATGACACAGTGACTTTATTTAACTCTTGGGCAGGATAAATACCAGTCAAGCATTGGCCGCTATTGCTACATCATTCATTTCCTGCTGGTCCAGTGGTTTCTACTTTCTGTTCCTCTCCCCACCTGCAGGGTGTTAGCAACTTTAGAGCAAAAACTATCATATCTCCTGTGCCACACACAGGCCTTGGCATGGAGGAGGGTCTGCTGATGTGTTTAGGGACAGCTGGGGATAATACACTCCTATTTGGTTTACTGGAAGAAGGGACTTCCACCTGAGTCATTGATAACCAGTTTGGAGCTTATGGGAAATTGGGAGGGGGAGGACATGGAGGGGAATGGGACAGGAAGTTCACCGCCAGCAGCCCATGTGCAGAGTCCTTTCTTTCATGCTTGGCCTTGCACTTAGCTTTCTTTTGAGCACACGGGCCTGTCACGGTGTAGGGAAGCATACAGCCTCAGGGAAGAGCAGCTTGCCCATGGTTGTATGTCTATTTGCCCAGAGGTAGAACTTCAGTTCAGGGCCAAGTGCCCACGGCCCGTCCTCCTTCCCTCTGCTACTTGTCGTAAGTCATTTGTAAGTCGGGGGGAAGGGGCAGTTCTGGGGCAGGAGTGGAGGACATGGCAGGCAGAGGTGGTAAAAGGGCCCGACAGGGAAGAGAGGAGCCCAGATCACACATTTTCAAGCTGGACCCAGAAACTCCTTGGTTAGAACAATCTCCCCACAGCCACTATGATATCTGGAGAGCTGCATTCTCTAGAGGGGCTTTTGCAGAAGCCAATGTGTCGATGTTGCTGTACGTCTCTGTTCATTTGGCTTGGGCTAATGCTCTGACTTAGCTGGTCTGAATATCTCCAGTGCAGCCTTGGCCTTCAAGTCCTCATCCCAGGTATGGGTGATAATAGCTGCAAGGTTTGGCAACAAAGAGGCTAGTCAGCTGCTCAGCTTGAGGCCTGGGCCACAAGTGTCACAGCAGTTATCTTTCCCAACCTGCTGCTCGTCCCCAGGTCCGGTCATGTCCTCTCTCAGCCTTCCCTGCTGCCTTCCCACTGTCTCCACTGTGTATCTTCATCTTCCTCTGCAACCCAGTCAGCCATGGAATTCCTGCTGACTTCAGTGGTGCACTGTTTCTTTTTTTTTTTTTTTTTGTTTTTCGAGACAGGGTTTCTCTGTGTAACAGCTCTGGCTGTCCTGGACTCGCTTTGTAGACCAGGCTGGCCCCGAACTCACAATGATCCACCTGCCTCTGCCTCCCAAGTGCTGGGATTAAAGGTGTGCACACTGTTTCTTCAGGACACACTGACTTCCTGGGGAATCCTGCCACACCTGGAAGAAGTGAGGAGCTCTAGAAAAATCTGGGCTGGAGATCAGGAAAGGGATAGGGGAACTGATATTCACAGAGTGGTTCATCCCAGGTGGAAAGAGAGTGTTGTAATTAACCCTACACGCAGCCACCAGACTGGCCTCAAATGGCTTGGGAGTTTGGAGGATATCTGGAGTTCGGGGAGTGTGTATGGGGGAGTGCTGCATGTTCAAAAAAAAAAATTACAAACCAGCAGATTTTTAGAAGGGCTTAAAAAAATGCATTGCTGGGGAGATAATTCAGCCAGTAAAGTACTTGGTGTGCAAGTAGGGCGGGGTGGAGGGTGGGCAGCCTGGGAGACTGGGGCAAGAGGATCACCACAAATTCAAGGCCAGCCAGGGCTGAGTAGCAAATCGCAATAGAAATAGACTCTCTTAAAATGCTAACCCAATCAGGGTGTGGTGGCAACTGCCTTTAGTCCCAGTACTTGGGAGGCAGAGGCTGGAGGATCTCTGAGTTCCAGACCAGCCTGGTCTATATGGTTAACTCCAGGCCAGCTGGTCTATCAAAATAAACTCCTGTGGTAATTAATCTTTCCATGCCACTGTGAACAGGCATACACCACCATTGACCTTCGTGGCATCCCATCTGAGCCCCAAGGGTAAATCTTCCCACCTAAAGTATCTTCCCCTCAATAGCTGATGCCAGGGACAAGCCTATCAGTCACTGACCTCTCACTTGGAACCTCCTAGAAAAGTGGGAGGCCATGAGCAAGCAAGCTTTTAATTTAGGCAAAAGTTACTGTTTATACACAGGGCCGGGGCTGGGTGGGGTGAGTGGCCTGGTCTAGCTGCTTGTTGCCTGGAGACTACCATGGTACAGTCCAGCAATGTCTGCTTCTCAATACAGTGTAAACACTAACTGGCCCGAAGGCAGGGAAAGAGATATGAAGGTTGATACAAGCATCCCAGGCTTTGGGAATGTGGCAATTCGTACCCTGGGGTCAGGGTTAGCAGTTTTGTTTTCTGTTTTCTCGGTATCAGGATAGCAGTGAAAAAATTCAGAACCACATTTTATGTCACCCCCACAAAAGGAAAGAAATAAATATGGAAATTCTGCCTAATGAAAGGTTATGCCTTAACTAAAAATAGCTACTGCGTGAGACCTACAATAGAGAAAAATACCCTCAGGACAAATTGTGTTGACTTCAAAAGAGTCATGTTGCCTTGGAGAAAACCTTTGGGGAGAGGGTAAAGTTTATTTCCTTCGTGGCTTATGTCCGATGGATCCTGGGTGACCTTTTTCTTTTATGGAGACCTTCAGGACAACTACCAAGTTGTTCTGGGGGTGGGCATTGGGAGGAAGATTAAAAACAAAACAAAACAAAACAAAAAAACCTCTGTAAAGTTCTGCCTTCAGCCATGCACATATGCACAGGAAACAAAAGCCATTTGTTAGCCTGCCACCCCGATACTTAAATTATGAATGTGAGTTATATTTTTCTCTTTTTTTAAATAATTTTTTGGAGGGAGAGCATGTTCCCTGGTGGCCTAGCAGAAGGGGTTGCTAGGACCGGTGCAAAGGGGACAAGGCTGTCAGTGGTGCAAACACAAACCTTCATTTGCATGCAAAGTTTGTGGCTATTGGTGTTCCTTCCTTGACCATATAACCAGGGTGTTGGGCTTAGCTGGTGAGTTGGCTGGCAGACATCATGCACCACCTACCCTGATGTCACAACAGTAGGCCCAACGAAAGGCTTCTCTCATTCACTTCTAGTAGAGTGGGCTGAAGACCAGAGCAAGGGGAGTATAGACAGCACAGCAGTAATGGCAGTGATGGTGATGACACAAAGATAGTTGGAGCAGCAAGAAGGTCTCCTGGCACAGTCAGAGAGAGTAGAGTGGACAGCTGTTTTGCTACCCAGGGAGGATGCAAAGACTGTGGGGAAGGGGGTTGTGGACCAATGCTCAGAAGCCAGCGACCAATAGGAACTGCTGGTTGCTTTGACCTGCAGAAGAAGTGGAACTGTGAGAACTATAAGGTCCCGACAAGATGTAGAAGCGGAACCTTGGGAACAGCCTGGGACAAGGAAGCAGAGCAGAGCTGTGGGAAGTGTCAGCAGGTCTTACAAGCGGCAGAGGAGGAGCCGGAGGTGTCAGCAGGCTGAGCAGCAAAATCTGCTAGCTGCAGAAGAGGTGGGGCTGCAAGGGTGGGACTGGTGGCTGGCTGCTGCAGGAAGCACAGCAGCAACAAAATCTCCTGTGTGGTGGCAGCCATGGCACCACACAGTGGACACAGCAAGCGGTGACATTGTCCCTAAGGGGTCAGTCACAGCACCTGTGCACTGCCACTGCTAAGGACTGAGCAATCCCAGCACCTCAGCCCAGACGCTGCAATGGCAGCCTGCAAAGGACTGAGCATTGCAACTTCCTAGGGATTACAGAAGAGCTGGAGCGCTTGTGGAGTTATCATCACAGCCTGCACAAGAGCTACGAGCTGAGAGGGGCCGCCTTCTGCTGCCGCCACTCAGGCCTAACTACTGCTGCCTCTCACTGCTGCCAAAGGCAGAGGGAGAGAGAAGCTCTCAAAGATCAGGGCTCGGTTTCTGTTTTGTCCTGCTTGGAATCCCAGCCTGGTCCTTCACCTTGTGGAGGTTCTCCTGTTCCTAGGGCAGATGTGGCTGTTTCCCCTGGCTCTTTCTGGCTGTCAGTCTTCCTGCCAGAATCGAAGCTTTGGTTCTGTTCTCTTTCTTGAGGGCTGCTTGCTGCCCTTCTGATCTTCCTTATCTCTATTATTACGATGTTTTCATTTATGAGTAACCTACTCATCTGTCTCCTACTCAAGAGGCCTCCTTTGGGGCTGCCTCTTTTCTTTTACCAATGTCTGTTTACTAGGTGAATGGTGGCCATTCACCATAACAGCCTAGCCAGAATACTAGAATCTGTGAGAGCAGGAGCTTGTGAAAAGTACAAAATGCTTCTATTCAAAAGCACAGGGCCCAGATGCACACACTAAGAAAATATTTCACAAGGTAAGTCAGCATAGTGAAGGGGCAGAAGTGTGGTCTGTCTCTCCTGTGTGTGATGACCAAGGTTGCCTTTCAAGATCTTCAGAGGAGGAAGAGGGTACCTAGAAGAGCCCTTACAGAAAGTCATGAGCCAAGACACAAGACAGAAGGCTGGGAGGACCACTGGGTAGTATGCGCCACCCAGTTCAGCCCTGAAGCAGCAAGTTCTGACCGGATACATTAGACCTGGGTGGTGTGTGTGTGTGTGTGTGTGTGTGTGTGTGTGTGTGTGTGTGTGTGTGTGTGTGTGTAATTTTTGTGGGAGTCAGAGTCCAATCCCCTAGAGACTGTGAATGTCACCACATACACTATTAAGTTGCCGATGTCCATCTGAATAACAGAGAGAAAGCACAGTATTAAGTGAGTGGAGATAGGCTTCCCTCCACCCCCCATCCCTCTTTCTTTCAATGGTTTCTGTACATAGCTCTAATTGTCCTGTGTACACCAGGTGGTCCTCGAACTCACAGATATCCTCCTGCCTCTGCCTCTCAAGAGCTGAGATTAAAGTCATGTGCCACCACACCTGGGGATAGTCTTCTTTTCACTCACCATATAAATGTGTTTGAGAGGCTTGCCAACACCCTACAGACTGTTGGGTGCCATGCTAGGTATGGTTGGCACCACTACTAGTGTCCAGGAGCTGGGAGGACACTGATAAGCCTGTCCCTAGAAGGTATTATATGCAGCTGTGTCCACCAACCAACTGCCAATAAATGAAAAAGAAGTGTGAGCTGAGTCTGTTTCTCCCAGCCTATGGCAGATGCTTGCTAAACAATGGTGGGGTGAATAAAAGTAGTAGTAGCCAGCATGGTTGTTGAACCTCACAGCGCCTCTGTCCTCATGAGAGCTCCCTTGAGGAAAGTCAAGTCCTAGTTTTACAAATGAGGAAATGGAGGCACTGGAAGATCAAGGGATGCAGCAAGAGCTGTGGGAATGGTGGTAGGAAGAACAGATTCAAACTGTAGTCTTCAATAATGCAGGAGAGTAGACAAAGGTGAGTGAATGTCTTAGTTTCTGGGGGGGGGGGGCTTCTAACAAAGGTCCATAGACCGGTTGCTTCAACCACAGGAATATTCTGTCTTGGCAGTGGAGATTGGAAGTGGGCCAGGTTGGTCTCTGCGGAGACCCTCTCCCAGGAGTGTAGATATCATTACAGGGCCGTCTTCTCTGTCCGTATCTTGATTGCCTCTTCCTGTAGGAACACTAGTCCTCCTAGAGTAGGGCCCACACCATCCCCCTCATTTTACCTTTATGTCTTTTGCAAAGACCCTCTCTCTATATAGATACTTACATTGTGAAGTCTTCTGAATTAGGGTCCAGGATTTGAGTTTTATAGAACACAGTTTAACAACTTGGCCTCAATTATGACTCCTCTTGGGACTGTTGGGGAAGCCTTCACAGAGTAGCAAGGGGAATTGGTGGGTTCATGACTCAAGCAGAGGAGAAACCAGTTCTCATGTAAGGGCACAGCCCACCTGCCGCCTTCCAAAGCAGCACACAGCAGACTTGTCTTCATAACTGGCTGCAGAGCTTTCTGCTTTGCTCTTCAAAGACTTGGGCCTACTTGGCCTACTGAAGGTATCTGTGCTCAGAAGATCACTGGACAAGAAACATGGAGACTGTGGAGGGGTATTAGCCCTTATATAAAAACACAAGACTGCCCGAGAGGCAAAGGCAATGGTTTCTCCTTGTACAGAGATGGCATGCTGAGTTAGGGTCATACAGCTCCTGATACTCTGGGATAGGTGTGGAGGAATATGTGAAGCATGTGTTCACCACTCAGCCCTTTGATGATGCCAAGCAGCAGGACTCAATGGACTTCCTATGATTGAGAGGCTCACTCACACTCACCTTGAGTTCCCACTGTAGCTGCCTGGAAATGCTCCTTGGCCTGTATCTGTGTTGGTCTTTTCCCTCCACTGAAAAATAAAGCTGTATTTATTATTGCACAATCATACAATGAACTGCTTGTGCAGGGCTTCCTAGAAAATGCTCTCATATTCCGTTGTCTCATTTTTCCTTTCAAGATTATTATCATCTTACATGTCAAGTTTGGTTTTCACCATGGTGCTGAGCTGGATATTTTCAACAGAGAGCATTGGGGAAAAAATATTTAAAATATTTACTGTTTGTCCTTTACAAAGAAAGTTGTGATCCCTTATATTGAATGAGATTCTAGTTTCCTTTCTGTTGCTGTGACAAATAATACTGTGACCAATAGCCATTTGGGGGAGGAAGCAGTTTACTGTCCCTTATAGGTGACAGTCCACCACTGAGGGAAGTCAGGACAGGAACTGTGAAAGAATGCTGTTTTCTGGCTTGTTTATTGGGGTGTGCTTAACTATTTTCCTTATTAGAGCCCAGGTCCTCCTGCCTCTGGATGGTGCTGCCCACAGTGGACTGGGCCTGCCTACATCAGTTAACAGTCAGGAAAATGCCCCACAGATGTGGACAGAGGCCAGTCTGACCTAGGCAACTCTTCAACTAGGTTCCCTCTTCTCAGGTGACTCTACATTGTGTAGACAAGTTGACAATAAAAACTAACCAGGATTCGTGATACTGCTTTCTTTCTTTTTTCAAGACAGGGTTTTCTCTGTGTAGCCCTGGCTATCCTGGACTCACTTTGTAGACCAGGCTGGCCTTGAACTCAATGATCCACCCGCCTCTGCTTCCTGAATGCTGGGATTAAAGGCATGCGCCACCACAACTGGCCACGTGCTATTTCTTATTTCCTATCCCTGAACACCTTGGCTTCTGTATGTTTGTGCCAATGGCATCTTCAAGCTTCTTTCTTTTCTTCTCCCCTGGGCCCTTGTATAGTTTGGGTTCATGTTCGAAATTCATAAAAACAATGCAGGTTCCAATGTGCTAACTAAGATGTACACGGGAGAGGCAGGCATGTCTCAGATGGGCACTAAGCTGTGTTCACAGCTAGAACCTCCGCTTTGTTCTCCTTGGATATCTACCTTTGGTGAATCTGAGCTAGCTTTGAACTTCACGCTGTTGGCTTTTGTTCTTGGTGTTTGTTTTATTCATAGCTGAATGAAATGTAAGTTGAAGGCTGTCTCAAATGTCTGGAAAAGTTCTGGCTTCAACATATGACTAGCAGTGATGGATATTATCAGGGGTTGAGTTTAAAAACTGTGTGCATTTTGGGTGTCACTTCAGAGCAGCACTGTGCCTAACTCACGAAGATGAAAGTCCATGCGTCATATTGGTCCAGAGTCCAACCTGAATAGCTCCATCTTCTAGCTGCAAAATGGAACTAAATAATCACAGCTCTCAGCAGGCTTGCTGAGGGCTTACCTTGTAAAGGTTATTGGGTACTTTTTGGGTACGAGAGTTTGAAGAGACGGCAGGCATCAGGGAGGTTCCCACAGGAAGTGAAAATTCACAGTGGTGAGTGAGCTGGTACAATGAGGTTCCAGACTCTGGAACGGTAGAGAAGGTGTTCCTGGGGACACAGGATTATTTGGACAGGGGCAAAAGACGATTGAGGCTTTTGAGTACCGGGACAGCAGGGACAGACATGCCAGTGCTCGAGGCACGGTATATGGTGAGCACCATGAAACATTTGCATTGGCCACTGCATCCAGGAAATGCATGATGTGTTCAGTGGATGTGGCACCTACCTCTCCAGAAGGCTTCTCAAGTGAGCTGTGAGGCTGGGCTCTGCTTGGACTCTAGGATTCCAACCCACAGAGTCAGTTGTGAGTCCAGTTCCTAGGCCTAATCTGGATTCATCAAAATGACAGCATCTCTGGGAAGCATTGTTTTGTTAATCTTCTTTAGTCTGGAGGTGTACTGGCTGTAGGTAAGAAAGAATTGCTGGGCATCTGAAGATATTTGTGTGATAGAATGAAAACCAAGAGGGCTGAAGTGGTGAAGGTAAATCCCAGATTGGCTGCACTGTTTCTCATTCCAAACAGCACCCTTCGAGTCCTCTGGTGACTTTGCTGTGTTGACTGTAGCTATTCCGAGCGTTAAGCAGTGTTGTGTCATCCCGACTTGCACATCCTCTGGACAACGGTACTCTGACCTTTTTGTGCACTTGTCACCTGCATGCTTTCCTTGGTGAGGTGTGTTTTCAAGTCTTTGGCTACCCTGAGCATTGCTTTTCTTTGCCTTTTGCTGTGATAGTTAGGAAATAAATTAGTGGTTTCTAACGTTGTGAGGGGAAGGGGACTTACCCCAAAGAGATAACAGAAAGAGATGCCTATGCTGTGAGCTGGATCATACACAGACTGCAAGGTCCACGTAGCCTCAGACATGCTAACATGATGGAGTTACAGATACACTGACCAGTCCCTCCTTTTGCTTTCCATGCTGTTCTCAGGTTTGCGGAGGATACTGGGTGATATATCCTTGGAACTTCTCTGGACTGTCTTTGCAAAGTCTGGTGGTTTTACAAAGATCTGCAAATGAACAGCTAAAGGAAACATGTTTACCTCTTATTCTGGCCATGGAGGGGAAATCATAAGCTCATCTTATTGTTTTAGCTCCTCCTCCCACCAAGGACTATTTGCTCATCCTCAAGCTTCCAAACAATATCATTTGACAGTTGGGTTATAGTTATATGCCTTGAAGAAAATACACAAGTCTGTCTTGTGTATCAACAATGGTCCCATTTCAAGCAAGGAATGTGAAGATAGAAATTTGATTCCAACCCTACCAGGTAGCCTTCATGCAGGGAGCTGGGGAACAAGCCATCTCCAGGCCACGTCTGTGCTGAGTGACAATCTCTCTTAATGAGAAGAAATAAAGGCTAACTATCCCCAGGGTTTGACAGGTCTTTCTCAACACTTCTGCATAAAAGAGCAAGGCCACCCAGCTGGTCCCTCAATGGAAGGCTGCAAGAATCTGGTGGTGGTACTCACACAAATGAGAAAGAGCACATCAAAGGGAAGTACTACAAAGGCCCTGGGGGAACCAGAGGAGCCTGATGGTGACTGCCAGTGTCTTCAGCTGGAAAAGCAAATTGAAGAGCGGCCATTGTAAAAGGGACAAGTGGCCACATGGAAGAAAAGAAACAAGAGCCCTCCTTGTGCATCCATCACTCCCCTAACAAGAGTAGGTGGAGGACGGATAAATGCTGTAAAGAGGGGTGCATGCTATGTATATGGAACCAGTTCAAGTGAAAGCATGCGAATTTCGGGCATCCTGCCTTCTACCTAATTTTAATGCCTTAGACCACTGTGGAAGGGCGTGTTTCTTTCCCCTTTAGCTCTGTTTCCCCTGGAGGGCTGCAGTGAATCTGTCTTGGGTGTGAACCTAATACTTCCTGTGCCATCCAAAGTTAAACTAACATCTTCCCCACAGACCAAGCACTGTTCCGTCGTGCAGCCTTAGGGCCTGGTGGGGAACATGGGGGATGGATTAAAACATGAGGTCTGGAGACTCTGAGAACCTAAGATAGTAACACAGGCAACTTCAACCCAGCAGCCCTGTCCACGGGCTCAGCCCATGTTAATTCAATTTCTTAGGCGGGCACCTCTATGCCTGGGAAGAATGACCCAGAACAGGGCAACATGAGGCCACTTCTTACATTCTGTACAGGGAGAGCTTACATTCTCTTCATGGTGTGACAGAAAGACACCTAGCTACAGGTGAACTGGAGATTTTTTGTTTGGTTGGTTTTGTTTTGTTTTCTTAATACAGGAATTCTCTGAGTAGCCTTGGCTGTCCTGGACTCACTTTGTAGACCAGGTCTTGAACTTACAGAGATCCACCTGCCTCTGCCTCCCAAGTGCTGGGATTAAAGGTGTGCACCACCACGCCTGGAGAAACCTAAGAATTCTAATAAGGGTAGGAAGGACCTGCCCGGGCCCCCAGTACTCCTTGACCCCTATGAGATTAACTCCAGCAGAGCCCACACAGGCATTCTTGAGTCTTGTGCCCTGGCAGGTGGGGAATACAAAATCTTCAGTGTTGTGGCTGTGGGCAGGAAGGAAACGGAGTTGGAGGATTTTTGGCAGGGGAATATGAGATTTTAACACATCCATAATAGAATGCCCAGATGTGTGGGGAAGATAACACGGAAGGCAAATTCAGAGAAAGAGCAGTGGAAGAGGGCTGAGAAAACACAGCTGCATACTGAGTGTACTACAGTCTTGTACACATCCCTGCCCACTGACTCATTCACATGCCCACACTCACACGTGGATAATCACCTATACGGTCACATACATCTTGACTGTCACTGACCAGGACAGAGTCTATGAATAAAGGTGAGATATGGCTCTGTGTGGGGCTCACTAGGCATTTTGCCTCAGGGCACAATGGGCCACCTATAGCTGTCTCTTCCATGATGGTTTGTCAGCGGCACACCGCCTCATTGAGGAGGATGGAGGGAGGTCTCTATTCAAGGTCATATCTTTCCCTTACCTGGTCTGTTAGCTATTCTCTGTCCTTCGGCTCATTCAAAGTATAAAACGTGTGAATGAGTGAATGGGCTGTGTACAGACAATGTACCGCCTCTCAGTGTACCTTTAAATGGTGTAGAAAAGGCTACATTGGGCCATCTGAAACATTAAATCCACAGGAGTGAAAATGTTCCAAGGGGAGAGTTATTATCAAACTCATATTATTTGGAGCCTTTTTTTGAGTCTACTGAATCATTCAAACCCCGACATTCTCTATCATAGAGATAATTATGTGGGGTGCCTTCAAACTGCCACTCTGAGTAGCAGATCTTATATGGGGACACTGTTTTCATAGGAAGGAAGTTCTTTTGGCAAATGGGATTTCTTTTTCCAATTAAATAGTAAAATAAGACTGGGTGGCGGTTCCACATGCCTTTAATCTGAGCAATCAGGAGGCAGAGGCAGGCAGCTCTCTGTGAGTTTGAGGCCAACCTGGTCTACAGAGTGAGTTCCAGGACAACCAAGGCTACACAGAGAAACCCTGTCTTAAAAAATCAACCAACCAAACAAGCAAACAAAAAACCAAATAGTGAAATAAATCAACACTTAGAAAAGCTATACATGGGCCATCTAAAGCTGGACACCCATAGTCCCACATTTGTTTATCAAGGGAGTCAGTATTTACCAAGCCACCTTACAAATTCATGTTCAGTCAAGAGGTTCAGGGGCCTTTGTGTGTGCATTACAGAGCAGGGTAACTTCACTGATATATATCTAAAAAATGCATTTATGTGTATGAGCGTTTTGCATGCATGTATGCATTCACACTACATGTGTGCCTGGTGCCCTCAGAGGTCAAAAGAAGATACTGGATCCCCTGGAACTGGAGCTACAGATCATTCATTATATACTGTGATGTAGGTGCTGGGAACCAAACCCAGGTCCTGTGTAAGAGCAAGAACTCTTAAAAACAGAACCATCACTCCATCCCCCTTTGATGTGAGTTTTGGTTTTACAATGCAAGCAAGCTTTAAGAAACTACCCCTTGTCAAGTTTTGCTGCATTATCAGGGAAAAACATTCACAGAAATCCAAAATACTGTTAAAACACATTGTCTTTCAATGATTTATATGAGTGAGGCTACCGTCTTATTTTAACATCCTATGGGACCAGATAAAGGGGCATGCTGAAGATTCCCACTTGCATGAAGTCAGACTTCAGAGAGATCCTACAAGGTACATTGAA
Source organism: Lophiomys imhausi (assembly GCA_907164525.1). NCBI lineage: Eukaryota > Metazoa > Chordata > Mammalia > Rodentia > Muridae > Lophiomys > Lophiomys imhausi. The sequence goes on from CAJQZJ010037469.1 coordinate 3,726,466, forward strand.
AGTTCTGAGGATAAACAAATATGGGACTATGGGTGCCCTGCTGTAGATGGCCCATCTATATCACCTCAAACCCCACCTCAGAACAGGAGAGGCGACAGAAAGAATGTCTGAGTCAGAGGATGGGAAGGTGTGCTGTGAAATGCTGCCCTCTGAACCTGACAAGGCAGCTACACATATGCACTCAGCAGAGCTGGTTACCTGTGCAAGGGCAAGAGAGTTAAACATTTCAGCATAGAAGGGGGAGAGGTTCCCGAGACCACAGTGGGAATTGAAGAGCATTGGCTGCTGGGGGAGGGAGAGTCACTTTTTTTTTTAGAGGTGTGGCCGCTAGTAAGTTCTCATCGTCCAATGGAGTGGGTGACTCCAAGCCCAAGTATGTATGGGCAGCACTAATAGGATTCAGTGGGTTAAATAAATAAGTAAAAAAAAAAAAAAAGGATGATGTGAAGTTGGGAGGGAGATATGATGGGAGTATTTGCCACTGAGCTGGAGTGGGGAGTGAAGGGTGGATATGATCAAGAAACACTGTATACATGAACAAAATTTCAGAGAAGAAAAAGAGATATGTATAAACAGAAAGCAACTTCTCTGTTCCCACTACTTTGTTTCATATGAAGATAATTTCAGTATGTTCACCCATACTCAGTGCATGTCTTTAAAAATGTGTTATTTGTGATCTTGGAGAGATGGCTCAGCAGTTCAGAGCACTGGTGGCTGTTCCAGAGGAACGGGGGTGGGAGTGGGGGGTGGGAGGGTTCCTCCTGCACAGAACTGAACAGGGTCCAGTTCCTTCTTTGGGTATTAGTAAAATTTTGTTGATTTTTATTAGAAACCTGCTGTGCATCACCTCCAGTACTGGGGTAACAGGTGTGCAACACCACACCTCCTTCTTGATAGGTTTTAAGAGTGCTATGGGATCACAAGCCAAGACGCTTCAGAGTATCTTGTATATTACAAGTTGGTTTCTGAAATGAGCTTGGGAGAAGGACCTGGGAGGGACAGTCCTCTATAGATAGACAAAGATGCTGGACAATCACAGGAGAAGCTGGGAGTGGGGACAGGGGAGGGAATAAAGATGAGGCAAGCAGGCAATCAATATGGTCCTGATAAGAGGGCCTGCAAGAGCACAGAGGGCTACCTTGTGAGTAGGGTTGACTACAAAGGTACCTGGAGGCAGGAGCTGAAGTAGAGGCCATGGAGGAATGCTTCTTACTGGCTTGCTCCTCAAGGCTTGCTCAGCCTGCTTTCTTGTATCATCCAGAACCACCAGCCCAGGAGTGACACTACCCACCATGAACTGGGTCCTCCCATACCAATGACCAATCAAGAAAATGCCCCCACAGTTTTGTCCACAGGCCAATCTGGTTGGGACATTTTCTCAACTGAAGCTCCATCTTCCCAAATGACTCTAGTTTGTGTCAAGTTAACACTAAAAAAATAAATAAATAAATAAAAATTAAGAAAGAAAAAGCTAGCATATTTTCATAGTATTAAGTGTGGTGGAAAAAAGACCCCAGGAAACAAAATAAAACTGTCTCCTGGGGAACACGGAATGTGTCAAGATATAGCAGCAATTCCCATGAGTGCTTCCAAGCATTCTCAATGTCACTACACATACGCACTGCCTTCAGTGGATCCTTATCACAGTTTACAGGCCAGGAAACTGATTTATAGTGTCCCGTAACCAGGACAAGGGCATGGGCTGCATCTCAACTTTTTAATTTCTCCGGCCAGAGGCTGAGGATCCAGCTGTACCTCAGACCCTCACTTTGCCAGGGTGGTGGATCTGGATGAGGGAGGCCCCTCGTCCAGTGACAATGGTCCTGGGGGGGCCTGGGCCTCCTGATATTTGTGGTTCTCATCAATTAGTCTCTACCCATTTGCCAGTGACAGGACCAAACAGTCTTTGTCTACAGAGCCCTTAATTTGCCATTAGCTCTGTGGGAAATTCCCAGAACACTGCTGAGTGGTGAAAAGTTCAGGCCAGGAGTTTAGTTTTGTAGGTAAACTTGGGGGAGATTCTATTTGGCCTGGCCAGACCTCTTTCACTGAGGGTTTCTGGGAAAAGACCCCCACCTCAAGCAATGTGGTGCTGTTTGAGGTCCACATAAGCTGCCCCTGACCTGGGCAAAGCTTCTGCATTTGGGTAGTTGGGGCAGCAACTGTACTGGGCACATCTGCTTGTCATAGTGAGAATTAAGACACTGAAACTGCTCAAGGTTTTGCATCTGGGCAATTCCCTTCCATAGCACTGACTTGAAAGGCAGAGATGTCTTTGTTCTTGTACCTGTAGGGGCTGATGTGGGGCAGCACTAGCTTATGTTCTCAGAAAGTGGGAAGAGCAACTTATCTAGGCTATGAAAGATGTGAATGAAAGTGCTGGGTGAATGAATGCAAAGTCTTTATTTGAAAAATTTTAAGACAAAAAAAATTATGTGTGTTTCACCTACATGTATATAAGTACACTGTGTGTGTGTGTGTGTGTGTGTGATGGCCCACAGAGACCAGAAGAGGGTGTTGGATCCCCTGGAACTTGAGTTTGTGACAGTTGTAAGCCACTCTGTGGGCTCCAGAGTTGAAGCAGGTTCTTCATGGGAAGAGCAGCCAGTGCTCTTAAACCCTGAGCCATTGCTCCAGCCTTCAAATGCAAAGGTCCTGGGAAATGGGCTTGCTATTTCTTTTGCCATGCTGGAAACTGAACTCAGGACTCTACATGGAAAGAAAGCAAGTCATCTGTCACAGAGCTACAGACCAGCTTAAAAGACTCACTTTCTTTTTACGAAACTGAAGTCAGCATGGAGTACTCTGCTTAACTCATAAGAACGAGTTTATGATTCAGAATATGTGCCCAGTGGATGAAATGTCGCTCAGAGCCATGGCAGTGGGATTTCTTATGAAAAGAACCTCGTCTATGCTTGTCTTCAGGCTATCATTCAGAGCCATTATCCTCTGTATACAGAAACTGTGGCTCTTTGTTTATCAAATGAGTGTCACTACTGTTGACTTTATCAGTCTTTCTTTGCATGCTGAGCCCATGAACACGGACTATGCCATTACCCATTTTGCTTTTTGTTTACTAATGGTGCATTTAAAAATATTATTCATGAATGAGCTTCCAAATGTCTGGGTTTCATTGTAACTTCTGTTCTCTTCCAGCTGCTCAGTATTTGTCAAATTCTTTCATTTTCTGACTTGGCTTATTTTTCTCTGTAGAATGACATGGGGATTTATTTGCAGACTTTTTTTTTTTTTTTTTTTTTTTAAGAATTTACAAATGTGTGTGTTTGCTGTGTCTCCTCACAGCCTGGCAAGTCAGGCATTAGCCCTGTCACTGAGGACTCAGAGCAATGCTAGGTGTATTTTCGGAGTCCATTAAAGAGGAGGTAGAGCTGGAAGATGCTGCTCCAGAAAATGCTGGGGAATTAGATTTATGTTGATTTGAATTTGCCACACTTCCACTCCTTGGGCTTTGGCTAATGGGCAGTGGATTAGTAAACCAGAGCTCAGCTAGGAAGAAATGACAGTTGAAGCTGTGGGCCACAATTGCCTTTTTATTTAGGGTGCATCCTTTCTTCACAATCTTCCTGCCATAGTGGCTGGTACAGTGGTGTTCCTCAACGAGCATGGGTAGGAAGTGGCTGGGGCTTAGTCAGGCCTTAGAGATGGAGGATCTCATTCTATTCCTGTGTCCTTGTCAGTTTGTACCCAAACTAGAGAGGTGCTGCGCAGTATTATGGCCAAGGGAAGGACGCCGTGGCCTCAAGGAAGCTCAAATCTGGGACTGGGCACTGAGCAGCAGGCCTGAGAGGGGCACAAGTTTCGCCCTCATCGATGCCCTGCGAATTCTGAACAGGGAGTACAGTCCTTCGGAAGAAGAGTCTTGGATAAGCTTATGTAGAACTCACTGAAACACTCAGAGGCTCCAGTACGGGCCAGTCTGGTCTGAACTGGCTGGCTACCTCTTCCTCTTTCTCTCTCTCCCGCCCTCTCTTTATTCCCTTTTCTTTTTCAGACAGTGAGAAGGTTTTAAAATTGTGATGCAAGTTAGTATGAAAGCTGAGTTAGATATAGAACTTTAAACTCATGGAGATGGTTAGATAGTAGAATGTTAAAGTCAGGTGCCAAATACATATGGACTGGACATTGGGAATGTATGCTAAGCCATATAACTCTTATAATTGTGGCCTATTTATTTCTGTTGTTTTGTATTGTACTTATTGTTGTAAGAGAAAGAACCATTTGTTGGACTGAAAGGGGGAGCTATTAAGTTTTTTTAAACTTAAAAAAAAGGGAAGAGGATGGGGGTGTGTGGGGGAAGAGGGTGGGAGGAGGGACTGGGGGGATAGGGAGAGGATTGTGATTGAGATGTAACTTGAAGAAATAAAAAATAAATTATTAAAAAAATCTTAACAGTACCTTGATCTTGGACTTCTAGGCCTGTGTGCGCACGCATGCGTGTGTGTGTGTGTGTGTGTGTGTGTGTGTGTGTGTAGGGAATCAAGATCTCACTGTCCCAGTGTGTACTATGTTACAAAAGCCTGAGTTCACTGGGGAGGTTTTTACTCAGGGAAGAGTATGAAAGTCTTTTTCCTGGTTCCGTGAAAACCTCATTCAAATAGACTTTTCATTTGTGAGGCCCTGGGTTCCATTCCAAGCATCAGAAAAACAACCCACCAACAAACCTACCCACCAGCCAACCAACAAACCAACCAATTCACTAACCAACCCACCAACCAACCAACAAACCAACCCACCAAACAACTAACCAATGAAACAACCAGCCAACCAACTAACCAACCCTCCCACCACCCAACCAACCCACCAACCAACTACACAAAGAATAAAAGATTGAAAAATAGCCAACCAAGCAAGCAACAACAAAACCTTCCTTTTTAGGGAAAGAAGGACTTGAATGATATGTGCACACAAGGTTTTTCACACAGTTGGCTAACCTTTCAAAAATTTGCAGTGAAAATATTTTAATAGTTAAAGGATTTAAAATAAAATATCACTCACTCAGACATGTCGGATGCCAATGTCAGCACATTACAATCCGCCAAATAGTGAGATCAGATTACATGGTACAAGGAAAATATTCTTTTGAAATCCCTACATTCAGTCTGGTCTCCTTTTGTTAGCCAGGATTCCCTATCTTGTGTGTTCTTGATAGTAGGCCTTTTGGTCCTAATGTCCACTAGGATGCTGTCTGGAGATGATGGTATATATATCTCCTTATGGTTTTGACTGGCTTTCTTCTGCTAGTGCTCATGAGTGCTTTCTGTATACTTGTTGCTACTTGAGTATGTACCTTTGAGAGATCTGTTTGAATCCTTAGTTTTTATTTTTTTAAAGTTTATAACCAAGTGGTAGTGGTGCACACCTAGTACTTGGGAGGCAGAGGCATGTGGATCTCTGAGTTTGAGGCCAGCCTGGTCTCCATAGTGAGTTTAGACACACACACACACACACACACACATACACACACGCACACAAACACACATACACACACACGCACACACACACAGAGTTTATTTGTGGGACTTTAACTTTTAAAACTTTATTTATTTGTATGTGTGTAACTGGGGAGTGAAGGGGGGTTCAGGCTTTCCACGTCACCCATGTGGAGGCCAGACGATGACTTGTGAGGGCTGGTTTCTCTGATAACCATGTAGGTCCTGGGGATGAATCTAGACCACCAGGCTGGTGACAAGTATCTTCTTCCCTGAGCCATGTTGACAGCCTGAATTGTGGCCTTTTGCTTTTGACATGTTTGTTTTCCTTATGTATTTTGAATATTAACCTCTCATTGAACATATAGTTCAAAGATATTATCTTCCATTCTAGCGGTCACCTTTTCACTCTGGCCATGTTTTGAGATGTTTACTTCTTGTCACTTCTGCTTTGGGATAATATTCTTCAAACCGTCATTCTGATTGATACGAAGAATATTTTACCCTATTTTTTCTCCTTGTAGTTTTAAAGTTTTAGGTCTTATATTTAAGCCTTTAAGCCCGTTTATTTTATTTTATTTTATTTTATTTGTTTTGGTCTGAAGTGAGATAAAGGTCCACCACATTCTTCTGCATGTTGGTATCTGCTTTCCATGGCATTGCTTATTAAAGAATCTATCCTTGATGCAGAGTGATCTTGGCAGCTTGTTGAAGTTTAGGTGGATGTAGAAGAATGAATGTATTTCTGTCTCTGAATTCTACTCTATTGGGTTTATGTCCAGAATTTCAGAATTTCTTTTTTCTATTTGTGAAGAACACTATTCTGATCTTGATAGGCAAAATATTGAATCAATAGATCATTTTGGGCAGTATGGACATTTTAATTCTTCTGATCTATGAAAAGTAGGCATCTTTCTGTTCAGCCTCCACAGTGAGACCTTGTTTTAAAAAATTAAAATTTCTCCTTTAATTATTTTTATATTGGTTGTTTAAGGGTGCTTTATTTAATTTTCATGAACTGTAAATTTTACAATTTTTTTTCCTATCACTGATTTCCCGTCTAATTGCAGCTAGAATGGGCATGATATGGTTCCAGTAACATTTGCTTTGTGGCAATAATGTATAATGTATCCTGGGCAATGTTCCCATTGCTATTAAGGTCAGTGGGATTTTCTCCTGCTATTATAGTTAATACTCTGCACATGTTTAAATCTTTAGCATTGTTCTGTCTGTCCCTTCCTTCTTGAATTTTTGTGGGTATTCAATCTACTGATGAATTCTCCTTTGGTGTTTATGGCATCTGTTCACTCTTGGCTCTGTTTACATTTGCATTACATATTTTGGGGTCCTAATGTTGGGTGCATTTATGTCTAAATTTGTTTTACCCTCTTTCTATATTGACTCCCTGTTACCATATCATAATCTTCCTTGTCATTTTGTAGAATATATGAATACAATTCTTCCTCTTTCAATGTGTGTGTACCTCCCCTAAAGCTAAGCTAATATTCCTGTAGGAAGTATGCTTGAATCTTTAAAATTCAATTGCTGTGTGTGTTTTGGCTGGGAAATTTTATTCGTTCACATTTAATTATTGGTAAGTAAGGATTTACTGTCATCCTTTTGTGACTATTTTGTAGTTTCTCTGTTCTGTTCTCTGCTCTTGCTATTTTTGTTTGTGACTTTTTGAGTTTTAAAAACCAGGATACACCTTTATTTCCTTTTCTTTATGTTTTATACATATACCATATTAAAAAATTGTGAACATAAATTTTACACAAATTGCCTTTCTGTTTTAATGGTCTGTGTTAAGTTGATAACAACACTGATCATATTAAATATAGTCAATATCTTTGGTTCTTCCCTTTTTCTGTGTTTTAATACTTTTAGCCATGTAAAAGCATGGTAGTTATGGTTATTTATAATACGTTTGTCGTTAACTTTTTGTTTTGAGACATAGTTTTGCTGTACAGCCTGGGCTGTCCTGGAACTCATTATGTCGACCATGTTGGTCTTAAACTACTAGAGATCTGCTTGCCTTAGCTTCCCCAGTACTGGATTAATAATGTACACCACCATGCGTGGCTCTATTTTAATTTTTTGGTTGTGTATATGTGTGCATGTCTGTTTGTCTGTGGGTTTGCATACATAAATTCAGTTGGTTTTGGAGGCCAGGAAAGGGAGAGTTGGATCTCTTGGTGCTGGAGTTACAGACACTTGTGAGCCACCTGATGTGGGTGCTGGGAACTGAACTCAGATCCTCTGGAAGAACAGCAAGTGTTCTTAGCAAGCAAACCATTCCTCCAGCCCCCTCCTCTAACTGTTGTATTGAGATGAACATGATTCACATGCTACTGTGGTAGTAGATTCCTATTTGACTGACTACCCATTTTCAGAGACATGTTATACTTTTAAATGTTTTCATGCTACTCTAATTAGCATTCTTAAGTTGTCTGTCTTTATTATTTTTCTCTACAGCAATTGTAGTGTTGCTGAGCTCCTTCAGCTCTCATCACTTAAGAACAGATTTCTGAGTGTGGTCTGCAAGCTTTCTTCATCAGTACTTTGAGTACCTCCTTTTCTGGTTCCTCCTGCTCCTCTTGCTCCTCCCCTTGCTCCTTCTTCTGCTCTTCCTCTAGCTCTTCCTGCTCCTCCTCCCTTTCATCTTCCCCACACCTCTTATTTCAGTTCCTCCTTCTCCTTTTGACATAGGGTTCATGATGTAGCCCAGGCTGGCCTGGAACTCATGTTGATCCCTTTGTCTCAACTTCCCAAGTATTGGGATAACAGGCATGACCCATACCATGCCTGGCTCCATTCTCTTTTTGCTTGTGATGTTTCTGCTAAAAACAAACTGTTAGTATTTGACCACTCTCATGTGTAAAATGCGCCAATTTCCCCCACTGCTTTTAAGACTGATAGTATTTGAAACCTGCTGGTCTCATTAACACAGATGTTAGTGTTCAAATGCTTGAATTACCTCAGGAGTTGAGAATTTGGATGTTCATTTTCCTCCCCAGATTTCTTAAGTTTTCAGATATTATGTTTTCTTTCTCTTTCTCCCTTCCTTTCTCTTTTTTTTTTTTTTCTTTTTGAGACAGGGTCTCACTGTGTAGCTCTGGCTGTCCTGTTGAACTCAGAGACTCACCTATCTCTGCCTCCAGAGTGCTGAGATTAAAGGCATGTGCCACCACTGCCTGTCGATATTATTTCTTTTAAATAGACTTTCTCTTCTTTTTGCCTTTTCCTTGTAATTCTTTACCGAGTCTGCTTTTTAACTCTTTCTAGCAGATTTTTCAGTTGAGTGTTTATATTTAGAGGCGCCAGTGTTTCTGATTTGTTTGTTTTTTTAAAAAAGTATTTCCAGAATTGAAGATCATCATGTTGTCTGATGACATCAGGTTAACAAAACATCAACAGCAACAAAGATACTGTTATATAGGTAGAAAGGGGGTTCCAGGAAGGAGGGCACCAGGACAATGGGGCAAGAAAGGGTACCAGGATGATGACTACGGACAAAGATATGACACAATATACATGTGTGACAGTGGAACGTAGGCTTTTGTAAGCTAAATTAAAAGCAGCAGAGCATTTACTTGTATGGAAACCTCCATCTCTTCTGGATGTTCTCAGTTCATGCATTATTCATTGTGTTTTCGATGCCATGTCTTGTTAATCCCAGAGCATCTTTATGACAATAATCTACAGACCCCCATTTCTTTTCTTTTCTTTTTTTTTTTTAAATTCAAGTTGCATCTTGATCACAGCTCCCTCCTGGTTTCACACTCCCACCCTCTTCTGCCTCTCACTCCCCTCATTCTCCTCAGATGAGCTCCCCCACACACATATCAAGTCCCCTTAGTTCATCCATCACATGAGTGTTAAGAGCTTCCTCTTGCAATGGGACCTGACATGGCAGCCCAGCTAGGGTAAGGTGTTCCACTAACAGGCCACAGAGACCATGACAGAGACCTACCACCACTACTAGCTAAGGGATCTGTATGAAGTCCAAGTTGCCTATCATCTATTTATTTATAGAGGGGCCTAGGTCTAGTTTATATATGTTTTTTATTTCTCCCTTTCTTTTTTTTTTGATTAGTGTTTCAGTCTCTGTAAGCCCCCAAGGCCCTAGATTTGTTGGTTCTGTTGATCTTCAAGTGGTGTTCTTATATCCTCCAGGTCTCTTTATTCCTCTTCCCTCTCTGATACACACCTCCTAGAGCTCAACCTAATGTATGACTGTGTGTCTCAGCATCTGTTTTCATCTGCTGCTGGATGGAGTTCCTCATAGGATAGTTATGCTATGTTCCTCTTCCTTTGGATCTGTAGGTTATAGGATAGTTATCTGATACTATATGACTAATATCCAGTTATAAGTGAGTACATGCTATGTGTATCTTTCTGCATACACTGACTTCTTTTGTGTTGGTTCCTGACAATTTTCTTCCCTTTGTGGTGTCAATTTTTTTGTGATTCTTCATGTTCCTCAAAGGCGTCCCTTGCTGGTTTTGCACTTGAAGAAGTGACTGTTTCTCTCTAGATGGCCTTGTTTTGACTGGGAGAGACTCTCACCAACCTGCTGGGTAAATGGCAAGAAAGAAATCACTACCGGGAGAGTACATGTAAGGTTCAGGGACAAGGTCCATTCACTGACCTTCCTCCTAGAGGAGAAGCCCCCACACCTGGTACAGCAGTATCTATAAAAATCACATCCACCCCTTTCTTTGTTGCTGCACATCCCAGGGAACTGAGTTTGTTTGATAGGTTACTCAGTTTGGTACAGTGTGAAGCTAGTTTGGTACAATGTAAAAAAGAAATGAGATTAACTGAGAGTTCCCTGAGAGGGCAGAGGGCCAATCAGCCAGGAGTGCGTTCTGCAGGAGAAATCTCAAGCTGAAGAAAGAAAAGAAAAGACAAAGCCCCAAGTTCCAAGTTTAGCATAAAAAAAATCAAAATCAGTCAGTTTCAGCACTCGGGAGGCAGAGGCAGGCTGAGGCAGGCTGATCTATGTGAGTTTGAGGCCAGCCTGGTCTACAAAGTCCAGGACAGCCAGGGCTTTATTACACAGAGAAACCCTGTCTCAAAAAACAAACCAAACCAAACAAGTAAGGCGTAGCAGTGTACCCCTTTAATTCGATCACTTACTCAGATGCAGGCAGATCTTCATGAACTCAAGGCTGGACTAGTCTACATGATGCAGGCAGATCTTCATGAATTCAAGGCCATCTACATAGCAAGTTACAGACACCAGTGAAGGGATCTGGTTTCAAAAAAAGAAAACAAAAACCAAACCAAAAAAAACCCAAAAAACCCAAAAAACCCAACACACACACACAGACAGGCAGGCAGATACACACAGACACACAGACACAATTTGTGGAAGTTAACAATACCAGAAAGTAGGCCACCAGGGATACGAATTGCAAAGCAGTGTCTTATCCTCTGTCCTCGTCTCCCAGTCTCTGCTCCAATCTGACTTCCGCTGAGCATTTTGATTCACTGTATGCTCCCCACCATGATGGTCCAGGTCAGTACAGTCTACAATTGATCCATCCCAGTATCCATGGAGTGAAACCTCTGAAATTGTCAACCAAAATCAGTATTTCCACCTTCCAATTGTTTCTCTCTGGTATTTGTCATACGGATGAAAAACTAACACAGAAAGTTGGAACCAGAGAAGAATTGTGGCCTGACTGAAGTTAACCACCCGGCTCTTCAGCTTTTGGAGCTGGTTTGGGGCAGGAATGTGGGAATTTTCACAGAAGTTCTAAAATTCTGCAAACAGAGCTCAGTGTGTCTTGGGTAGATGCTCAGAAGGACTCGATGCTGACAACAGTGAGGACCGTGCCCATACCGATCCAGGTGGGTGAGAGAATCCTGCTGGGAATCAGGCTGCAGGCAAAGGATGCTGTGTCCTTCAAAGAACTTGACTGAATTCCCCCCACCCCCACCCCCGTCCTTAGACTGTGTGGGAGGCTGAAATGTGAAGGTGATGAGCTAGCCAGGTGTAGTGGCTCCTGCCTTCAGTCTCAGCACTAAGGAGGCTAAAGCAGGAGGATTGCTGTAAGTCTGAAGCTAGCCGGGCCTACATAGTTCCTAAGCTACAGAGTGACAGTGAGAACAACAACAGAGAAAGCAAAACAAGACAAAAACGATGGAGCTCACAAGGCTGGTGGTTCCATTTTAAAGCAGTCCAGGGTCAGGCTGTGGCGTGGTTGTGATCGGCTTTTTAATCCAAGTTTGTAGTGAAAACTGGAAGGAAAGTAGAACAGCAGGAATTGAAACCACAGTTTGTCCAGAAAAGGTACTGTGGCAATTAAGGACATTTCAACCATCAAACTTAAGTCAAACAATTTGCACCTGGACGATGAGACATTTACTTCAAGGACATTGCAGGAATCAGCATGGCCATACACACGTGGGGTCACCACAGGCTCAAGGACAGGACTGACCCAGGAAATAATAATGGGCAAATGTGATCCAACCTGGTTAGAATGTACCAAACAGTAAAACAAAAGCAAGCAAAACCCAACTAATTTAGTGAAGAGACAGTCTACCTATTTGGGGGGGGGGTGGTTATCTTTGTCAATTATTTATAGACGTTGTTATCCAGAATATATAAAAACTCAAAAAAAAAAAAAGAAAGAAAGAAAAGAAAACCCAACCACCAGAAGAGCAAATAATCCATTAATAGACAGGTAAATGAGCTGGCGTGGCAGCACACACCTTTAATCCCAGCATTTAGGAGGCAGAGGCAGTCAGATTTCTGTGAATTTCAAGGCTAGTCTGGTCCACAGAGTGAGTTCAGGACAGTCAGGACTATACAGAGAAACCCTGTCTTGAAAAAACAAAAGGAAACAACAGCAACAAAAAGACAGGTAAATGAGGTAGATAGAAAGCTCTTGAAAGAAGCATAGATGACCAGTATACACATGGAAAAATGTTCAGCAGCTTTAGCTGTCAGATAAATGTGAAGTACAAGCAAACAAAAATGTGAAATTCTATCTCACCAGAGGCAGAACAGCTACCATCAAGAAAATAAACAGCAACTTTTTTTTAAGCTGCAGGCTCTGCACTTCCTATATAAGCAAATATATTTATCCCTCTCAGGTCTCTGAGGTGGTTGAAGAATAGACAGATAGAATCTTATAGTTAAATTTTGAACTGTTTAGGAATCAAGAGGGTGTTATAGATCTAAGAAGATACTCTTAAAAGTGTGTTGAAAGATAGTATGAATGTTGAGTCACATATAGACCTTTAAACTCATGGAGTTGGGTAGATAGTAGAATGTTAAAGTCAGGGGCCAAATAAGTATAAACTGAACATTGGGAAGGTATACTGGGCCAATTTAATCTCATAAATGTGGCATAATTATATCTATTGTTTTGTATAATACTTACTATTATAAGAGAAGGAACCAGCTGTTGGACTGAAAGGGGAAACCTCTGGAGGGAAGAGGGTGGAAGGGCGGGTTGGGAAGGGGGAATAGGGAGGGGTTTGTTACTGAGATGTAACTTGAAGAAAAAAAAAATAAAGTATTTAAAAAAAAAAAAAAAAAAAAAAAAGAAAATAAACAGCAAATACTGGGAGACAAAAACCCTGACATACTATTGGTATGAATGTAAATTAGTTCAGGCACTTTGGAAATCAGTATGGAGGATGCCCACAAAATTAACAATGAAGCTATCATATGATCCAGCTATACCACTTCTGAGTATCCTACCCACCCCCTACCAAAACCAAAAACCAAAAATCAAAAAAACCCAGCCCCCAAAACCTCTATGTCAGCATACTCTATACATACCCTAAAGACACCTGCATTTTCTTGCCTATTGTAGCGCTATTTACAATAGCCAAGTTATTGAATCCTCTAGGTACCCATCAGTGGTTGAATAGATAAAAAATATGATATTTAAACATACATATATACACACATATCATAATACACAATTGATTTTTAATTATCCATAGGAAGAGCACACTTTTGTTTTTTAAAGGAATTTAGATGAAACTGGAGCAGTTCATCATGTTAGGTGAAAAAAGCCAGAATCAGAGAGCCAGATACCACATATTTTCCTCACATATGGAGTCTACATTAAAAAAAAAATATTGTGATGGTCTGAATGAGAATGGCTCTCATAGGCTCCTGTATTTGAATGCTTGCTCCCATCTTGTGGAAATGTTGGGGAAGGATTAGGAGGTATATCACTGGGGGTGGCTTGGAGGTTTCAAAAGCCCTTTCTGTTGCCAGTTAGCTCTTTCTCTCTCTGCCTACTACTTGTGGGTAAGGATGCCAGCTAATGCTCCAGCACCACCCCCCCTGCCTGTTCCCATGTTCCCTGCCATGATGGTCATAGACTCTAACCCTGAGCAATTGTGAGCCCCAAATTAAACCCGTTCTTTTATGAGTTGCCTTGGTCATGGTGTTCTGTCAGGACAACAGAAAAGTAACTAAGACAGACATCGTGAAAGGGGACTCTTTAGGGAAAGGAAGGGGAATAAGAAAGGGTTTGAGGGGTGAGAAAAGTTAACTATGGAGAATAATTGCTTTGCTTTGAGAAGATAACTCTGTGGCACCCTCTGGCACAAGCCAATTTTAGAGATTGTCTCCCATCGTTCACCTCCCAGACACTGAGAGGGCACTGCAGTTGTAGTGCAAAGGGGCCTAGAGATGCCTCTGGCTGACAGAAGAAGGCCTTGGTGTTTTTCATTGGACACAACCACTGACTGAGCTGATGGTAGACCTTGGTGTCCCACACATGATCCTGGTTTTTCAGGCATGCAGGGTGTAAGAGGGTTGCAAGATGTAAAGGTCATGGAGGCTTCCAGCATATTTCAAAGGAAAGCTTGGCAGGTCTTGCAGTAGGGGCAGGACCCGAGTCCTTATGGGTATCTCCTGAGTTGATTCTGTTTGAAACTGCAAGGGTGAAATGTAAGGGGCAACAGAGAGTCAAGGAAGTTGGAGATGGCAGGAATTGGGATTGTGTGCTGAAGAAAGCTGTAGCCAGCAAGCAGAACCAGCCAAGAGAGAGGCCTTGTAGTCTGTAACTGACAGGGGCAGGGATATCCAAGCCTTTCGGATCTGAGGTCAAACCACTATGTGCCTCTGATGATGGACATGCAACTATGGAACTGGAATTTTTCCTGCTGGGTTTTGGTTTTTATCTTGGTCTGGCTGTCCTTTAATGCCTTATCTGTTCCTCTCTTGTGGAGCAGAAATATTTACTTTGTATCAGCATATCTTGGAGGATTTATTAATTTTATTATTATTATTATTATTTTACAGTTTATAGGGTCTCAAAGCTCAGAGTTTATCTTGAGCAATGCTGGGGCTGTTAAAACGATGGAGGTGTTTGGAGATGTACAACAGACAACTTGTCTTGTGAGATGGATAGATCTTCTTGATTGATAGCATCATCAGCATGTGGTATTTGGTGGTTTGAATTAAAATATGTCCCTGTAGGTTCATGTGTTTAGATATCTGGTCCAAGTTGGTGGCACTGTTTATGAGGGCCCTTGTACTTTTAGGACATGGAGCTTTGCTGGAAGAAGTACATAGCACAGGGGTGGAACTCTGAGGGTTTAAAACCTCCCCACTTCCAGTTCACTCTGTCTGCTTCTATAGGTAGTTGAGATATGAACTTTCATGGTCCTATACCTGCCACCATGGGTCTCCTACAATTATGGACTCACCCTCTGGAACTGTGCCCCCAAATAAGTTCTTTTATAAGTTGTTCTTTGGTATTTTATCATAGCTAAAAAGTAAGGAATAGCTGGTGAAAAGCTGGAGGTGGAGCCTAATGAGAGGGAGTAGGTCACTGAGGACAGCTGTGGAAGGCTGTGTTTTGTTGCCTTCTGTCCGTTGTCCACACTCTGCTTTCTGTCTATCATGAGATTTGCTGCGCTGGTTTTTTTTGTTTGTCTTTTTGTTTTTTTTTTTTTGTTTGTTTTACTGATGATTTCATGAAGCTTGTTAGCTCAGTTTCTCTCATTGCTGTGATAAAACACCTTGACAAAAGTGACTTAAGGGAGAAAGGGCTTATTCTGGTTTAACCATAAGTGGTGATAGAGTTTATTACAGTGGGAAAGACATGGCATCAGGCTGGGAAGGCAAGACAGCAAGAGCAGGAGGCTGGCTGCTCAAATTGCATCCACACTCAGAAAGCAGAGGATAATGGAGGGTGTGCTCAGCGCACTTTCTCCTTTTTATATGGTTCAGGACCCAAGCCTAGGGTATGGCATCACCCACAGTGGGTGGGCCTTCCTACTTCAATTAACCTAGTCCAGGCCACACCCCAGAGGCATGGCCTGAGGCTAACCTGACCTAAATAATCCCTTACCTATGTTCCTGGAGGCTTGTCTCTGGTGACTCTAGGACCTGTCAAGGATTGTGTTTGTGGCTTAGCCTTTGCAGTTAAGTTTTTGCTCTTGTAAGTTATACGGTAGAGGTAGGTAGGAGTTGTGGTCCTAGCATCTTATTTTCTGTCCTCATTGGATGACCCAGCCTTGGTGCTACAGTCTTCCCTCAACACACTGAAGTCTCATAGACTTTAGGGCAGTGAGCAAGCTTTTGCTTGTAGATTTTGAAGCCTCTGCAGCTGGGAGAAGGCAGAAACAAGACTTAGGGACACTACAAAGCTGTGATTGAATCCAGTCACCATCTTAAAAGGATTCTATGCAATCTGAAAAGAGAAGGGATGAGAAGGGCCTCCTGGTGCTGGGCAGGGGGCACACAAAAGGGCTCTGTTTGGCAGCCCCTAGGGTGCCCCTTGCCTAGTGGACTATCATGACTGTCAAAACAGAAAGAACATTCCTCAGCCAATCCAGGACACAAAGGCTAGGCATGGGCCAGGAGCAAGTCACTAGGTAGTTTTATGAGTCCAGCCAGAGTCATAAATCCTCCCCTGGAATGCTGGCCTGTCCCCTACCTCTCTCCTCCCACTTCAGTATCTCAACCTGAGAGCAGCAACCAACCAGGCAAGGCCAAAGTGGGATTTTTCTCCTTCATTTTTAGAATAACATTTTAGTTCACTAAAATGGTAATTGTTTATTGTGTGAATGTTGGAAGTTACTGAAACCGAAGACAAGAAAGTAAAAAGAGTATATTTGTATAAGCCCACATAATTACTGAATATAGACAAATGTTTGTATGTGTTTGTACTTACAGTTGTGTGTGCATGTTTCAATGATGTTAATGTTTAACAGCCATTTTATTGTGAAATACAATGCAGAGTACATTACTATAAGAGGTGTAGTTTAATGAATAATTAATTATGAGATTCCCATGAAACCTAGTGATGCCCCAGACAGTTTGTTCTGAGCTGCCTGCTTTCCAGCATGAGCCCTTCAATCAATGCTTGTGTATTTGTCCTTTTGTCTCCTTTTGCAGTTTGCAATCTACACACGTGTCCCAACAGTTCTGTTAAGCTTTTTGAGGAAGATACTGGAAGATGAGTCCACCGGGTCTTTGCATGGCTCTCATACAGTGGCTACACCTCTTCACACACATCCCTCTTTCTTTTTATCTATTGATGGAAATCTGACACTTTCCCATGTTGGGCCTTTAAACAAAATGTGGCTCTGGTTTGAGAGACTATGTTCCCAGTCTTCTGACTGCCGCTACAGCACAGCAGATGTTTGTTACGTGGTCTCGAGAAGATAATGCTGAACTGCTTTTCAAATGGTTCCAGCATTGTACCCTCCAAATACTCTTCAGTTCTCACTTAACACCTGGTCATGTAATTATGGTCCCTGCAGAAATAGCTGATATTCACTAATGTTTGTGGAGTGGAGTGATGGATAAAGAAGGAGAAGGAGGTAGATGAGATGGAGGAGGAAAGAAGGGGAGGAGCATGGAAAAAAAGGAGGGAGGAAGAGGAAAGGAAGGAAAGGGGATGAGGGAGGAGGAGGACAAGAAAGAAGAGGGATGAAGAGGATGAGAAGTTGTCAGTCAGATGATCATTAAGGTGCCTTGTGGTTCAGTTTATTGCATCACTGCCTTTAAATTGCTTACTGATACTTAATAAGAATATGTTATATTAGTATGATATAGTTATATATTAGTAATGAATAATAGAACTTTGCTTATTAATTGTATACATAGATATTAACTATGTACTATGTATGTAGTTATTGTAGGTAACTGAAGTGTTTTAGTTTACATGAACAACCCATTTTGATTCTCTGCACAGTATTTTTCAGGTCGTCCCTGCCTCATAGTAGTTTCATGAATTAGATGGGAAGTGAGGCAACTCACTGGTGCATAGTAACTGTTTCAGCAAATGTGCCTTTCCTCTGTGTGAATTACAATTGTAGAGCACTGCTGAAAGGTCCTTGTACCGGAGTCTTCTCATTAGTGAAATTTTACAGCAGAGCATTCCACTGGGCATGCATAAGCTCTGGACCATCATATTCTAGAGGGTTTGGGTGACGTCATCACAAAGCCTACTTTCATCTAAGAAAATGTTAACCCACTTTTTGTTACTCCTCAAGTCTGTTTTCTTTTTATGTGCTACCGATTAACTCATAAAGCATCCGTTATTTCTTACATTATTTTGAGAGACAAGCTTTGAAAACGTGTGAACATTCCAGGATCATGATACCCAGGGGCTAAGGATAGCCAGGCCCCCAGACCCCTGGCGTGTTTCCTGAGCAGCGCACCATGGGCCTGCGGGCCAGATGGGAAACACTAGTTCTGCTTTTCATGAACACCACCCCCATGCCTGAGGATTAACTGGCTTTTTTTGGAATCTAATTTTGTTTCTACAGAGCTATTAAATGTGAAACATTTTTAAGAGAAGTGATAAGATTATTTACTTATATCTTTGCTATGTAATTTTGGGCCATTAAGTGTGACCTTTTTGGATCTTCTAGTAAAAAGCACACTGGTTTATATTAAGTGCAAGTAGAAAATTCAGCCTCCTCCAAAAACAACACGTAATTTTCAGACATATTTTACTCATATTAAGCATGTGGTTATTGCATTACTAAAAATATCAAAACAATTTATGACTTCTGGAAAATCCACAGTGCTGGTTGTTTGTTATTTTTCTTCAGCATCAGGGTGTGGGCAGGCGGGAGTGAACGTCCTAGTTATTTTCCTTCAGATATTTTTAGTGTTTCTCATTATAGAAAGCTTGTCAGGAGGAAAGCAAACTATTTTCCTTGAGTCTTAGAGTAGGATTTTCATCTTCCTTTAAAAATTTGAAGATTTAAGAATCTCATTTTTTTTTTAAGTGAAATCACTTTCAAGTGAATATTTTAAATCTATTTCATCTGTTTCAAATCAATTTCTACTTCCCAGCTTGTCTTTTCCCCACATGGGAGAATTAATATTTGGAAAATGCAAAGATTACATCTTAGATGACTGGGAACCCGGGAGAGGAGCCGTATCTCAGGCATCAAGTCGTGGGGTTTGTGACTAGAGAAGAGACGGCTATGGGGAAAGGCCGACAAGCTGATGAACTGAGAGTCACAGGGCACATGCTCCTACCATGTACATCTGGAAGCCCTCTGGCACTTGTCCCTGGGGAGGACACAGCGTCTCTACTCTCTCCCCAGCCCCCACTTGTGCCCTCCTGGGTTTTCTCCTTCCCGACACTTAGATGCTTTCTTGATGTCGGGACACCAGGCTCATCTTGGTTATGGCCGCTGATCCGGTGGCTTCTCTGTTTTCATGGCAATTGCTCTTCAGCTGCTTTCCCCTCCACCTGTTGGTCTTTATTTAAGAGGACACATTTATCCAACTGTGGATGGAGCTCACTAAGTGGATTCTTCGTCTCTTTGTTCAGCCTCAAGCCTCTGAGAGCATCATTGTTGGATTCCATGAGCCCTTGCTGGCTGGTAAATGCTGCATCCCTGTCTATAGGTGACGCCCACCCCCCCAGGGGCCCAGACCTCACAAATCCATCCTCTGTCACCTCATTGGTCACTTGTTTCTGCTCTATTGACTTTGTTCCCAACATTACACTTGAATCCATCTACTGCTTCCATGTATCTCAAACTTAGGCTTACTGGAGACCATTCTTGCAATCTCTTCCCTCATCTTGTAAAAGCTGCTTAACTGGTTTCTTGCCCTCTCATTTCCCCGTCCCACACTAATTTATAATCCACAATACAACCAAAGATCCTTCCAGAACACAAGTCTGATCCTATCTTTTCTCTAATTAAAACAGTTCAATGGTTCTCTATCTCATGAAGGAAAAGCCCAACCTTCACATGACAAATAAAGTGTTTTGAACAGGCTCAGAGTTTTCCTGTGTGGGTAGGGGCTAGACTCAGTAAGCCGACTCTGAGAGCCTCTGACTAATGACAGAAATCTCCCTTGTCCCGGGGCTCTTTGAGGTTCAGCCAACATATGAGGCTGTGTGGACCAGTCTCCCTGCAGATGCCATCAAGTAGCGTTTGTTGGCACATCTTCTGCGCATGTGGAGGTCTGTATGAAGTCCAATAACTCATGTAAAACTGCGGTGGAATTTATTGTCTACTACAAGGAGCTTTGCAATAAATTCCTCCATGAGTTCCATTACAGGAAATATTTAGTCTCTACCACTGGAGGCATCTGTTTTCTGTTGTCAAAAGTTTCTGTCTCTATAACCTGGAGTCTCTGTTGGCTATAAATGCCAGAAAAGTTGGAACCAGATATATTAGCCAAGAATTTTAAACTGCTGAGCTTTGTGGCATGAGACCATGAACCCCTTTAGCTTCCTTTAAACACATTCGTCTCCATCATTCCAAAAAGATATTTTCCCCTGTTGGTTCCTTAACAGCCTAAGGAACTCAGAGTGTTGAGTGTTTGGAATACCATCAGGGTTCACCACAATCGCTTTTCACTTTGTGATTATAATCTTCTGGTTGTATCCATCCTTCCCCTACCCCACCTGCAGTTGCTGTTTTCCCATACCATGAGAAGGACTCAGTCATGTTAGTTTAGCCTTACTACCTTGCCTTAGGTTAGTTTGTAGTTTGATTTTCTAAATGTGTACTTCAGATCTTCATCTTTTTTTTTTTTTTTGCCAGAATATCTTCAGTCTCCATTTCTGGACTGAAGTATTCACTGTCTTCTGTCAAACCAGTTTCTAAACCACCACCAGAGTCATGTTTTTTTTTTTTTAAATTATAATGTTTATTTATTACATCAAGTTACACTTTCATCACAGTACCCTCTTTTCCACCCCTCCCAGTTCCACCCTCCCACCCTCTCCTTCCTCTCCCACCCATCCAACTCCTCCGATGTGGAGTGTCCCTACAAATCAGCCCCTCTCAGTTCAACAGTCATATAAGGGCTAAGCGCTTCCTCTTGCATTGGGGGCCTACATGGTAGCACCCCTAGGGCAAATTGTCCCACTGATATGTAGCAAAGTCTATGTTCAATCTTTTTGGTGTGTTGGTTGTAGGATAGTTATTCTGTGCTATATGGCTAAAATCCAATTATAAGTGAGCAGGTGCCATGTGCATCTTTCTGATCACCATTACCATCACCATAAGTAATTATCTCCATCTCCATCATAACTATCGTGGCAATAGCCATTGCTTCCATCACTGCCACATCCATAACCATTACTTTCATCACCAACATAACCACTTCCATGATGGCCATTATTTTCATCACCACTGTCCCTGTAATCACCACCACCATAACCATTTCCTCCATTACTATAGTCACCACCATCCTTACAACTATTCCCTCCATCTCTATCATAACCACTGCCATAGGTATTATTTCCATCACCACTGCCCATAGTGCCCATTGTCTGAATCATCTTCATCATCTCTACCACCAGCACCACAACCCATCACCATTAACTCATCACCACCACCAACTTCATAACCATCCCCTTTGTCACTATTGTCATTAGTATCCACGATAGCCATTTCATCACCATCAACCCCAACGTTATAACGGCAGCCTCCATGGACTTAATCAGTCTTCTTCTAGCTGAGCACTTAACTGTATTCTCAGGAACTTCCATGTCTATACTGCTTTACCTAACACATTAACTTTATGGTATAATTTTAGGACACCAATAATGGGGGGAAAAGACGGTAACATCTTCCAAAGGAAAAAGAAAATTCGCTAATAAATATGAGGAATATTTCTGGCATCATGCTGGCATTGTGATGTCACAGATGTACTGCTACAAGTCAGTAACAAAGATTTCAAAGTTCTGAAGGAAAGTTTACTCTTAGGGAAACTGCCTATCACATATGAGAACAGAATAGAATCTTTGAGGCATTTAAAGACTCATACATACTTTCTCTAATGAATACCCTCATAGCTTTTTCTGATTGTCAACTTGACTACATTGGGAATTAACTAAAATTCAAGTGACTGTGAGCGATTTTTTCTTAATGCTCTCAGAATTAAATCATTTGAAGTGGGAATATCCACTTCTAATCTGGATCTTGGAGGTGGGAAGATACATCCTTAATCCAGATCTTTTGAGGTGGGAAGATTCACTTTTAATCTGACCTGCACCGTCCACTAGAAGCCTGTACAAAGGACACAGAAGAAGGAAGCTTGTTTGTTTTTTCCTGCTTGCTCTTGCTGGCAAGTCTATTCCTTCCATGGCATTAGAGTCTAATTCAAGATTCTGCTGAATACTGAAGACCAACTGAGACATCCAGCTTTGTGGACTGACTAACTATTGGATTCTTGAACCTTTCATTGATAGATATCCATTGTTGGACTAGTGGTACCACAGCCTGTAAGCCATCCTAATACATTCCATATATGAGATTTATAAATAGATATATTGTTATATATAATAAATAATAAAAATTATATACTCATTCTATAAGTTGTTCCCAAAGAGAACCCTGACTAATACATTTCCTAAGATCAATCCTAACCTAAGAGGAAAGAGACCAAATCCATGAAAAGTCAACTGCCTCCTAAAGAGTGGTCTCCAGGGACATGGGTCCCATAGAATGAATGGTGGACTTTGAAGTTTGGAAGAATTTAAAATGTGGTAAAGGGACAAGGGGAAAGGTGAAAAGAAACTAGATCTAACAGTAAAGCTAAGAACACCCATAAGTCCCAATCCGAAGCCAGTGGGCCTCAAGAGTGCACAGTCTGGCCTCCATTATCTAGAGAATGAGAGATTAGAAATATTTAGAGTATTGGCATGTTCCTCCCTGCCCTGGGTCCCCTCCCTTTACATGCCAAGGAAAGACATTGAGAATCCTGGGATTAGAAGGAAAGAAAGAGGAAAGAGGAGATGGGGTGGAATGAAGGAAGACATAGGTAATTATGTGCTAAATGAGAGGGTGCCAGCATGTTGTATATTTTGCAACATTGGTAGAACACAAGAAGAGATGGTTGACATAAAAACTATTTTAGAATAAATTTTAGTTTTCTGTAAGGTGACTTTTTTATTTTTTATTTCTTCAAGTTACATCTCAATCGCAGTCCCCTCCCTATTCCCCCCTCCAGTTCCACCCTCCCACCCTTAACCCCCCATCCTCTTCCCCCTTTTTTTTAAAGTTTAAGGTATATCTTATTTCCCCCTACAGTTTCCCCTTTCAGTCCAGCAAATGGACTGAAATGTAAGGTGACTTTTGAAGAGCCTGAAATACTTTTTGTGAAGACATAGAACATTCTCATGTCCCATATCATACTTCCTCCATCTCAGGGACAACATCTTCCTGAGCTTGAAACAATTCTTCCTGGCACTCTTTTTTTCATGCTTCTAAAATCCAGTTTTTAGTAACTGTAGACCATGGTATTCACATCTTCTTGCGGAGGAGCTACAGTACCCACCATCTTCCCCAGTAGTGAACTTATAGGCCCCTGCCCTACTGACTTCAGGGCTGTGTTTCCCAACACTGGGTCTGAGTGCTATGTGACTCAGTAATAGATCTTGGTAGTGTGTTCAATAATCATCCAGTTTTAACATTACTGTCCCCCTGTAAACATTGTTCACTCAAGCTAAGTGCTGTGTTCCTTGTTTATATTTTTTTATTGAAATTATCAGTGACTTCTTACATAGCTAGTGTTTTCTTTTAATCTCAGCTCATTTCCCCCAAAGTTCTCAATCTGACATTCAAGATTCTGTTACAACAAACTCTTAGAAATCCATGGCCACCTACTCCAGCCTAGCCTGGCTACCCAAATCAACTGCTGCTACCCACAGCAGCCTAACATAAGATCGGCAAACTGTACAGGTTTTCTTACCTGCCTACCATGGGTCCTTCACTTCATTCATTTGTTCCTCCTCTTTCAGATGAAGCATTTCCTGGAGTATACAGCTAGCTCTCTGTATATGTGGCTTCCAGGTTCATGAATCCACCCCATCACAGCTGGAAAAATAAAGGAAACAACTGTATCCACATTAAACACATAGACTTTCCCCTTGTCAGTTCCCTAAACAACTCAGCACCATTGGTTACACAGCATCTGTCCTGTAGTAGGTACCACAAGCAATCCAAAGTTATCAAATAATTTAGAGATATGGGAGGATATATGGAGATTATGCGTAATTTCAGCACCATTTTATAGAAGGACTGGAACATCTATGGATGTTGGCATATAGTACGTCCCAGAGCCCATGGACTAAGCTGCTGAGTTGCTGAGTCTATATTTCTAGAAGCAGGAAAGGGCATAAGGGTGAGTACAGGTGTTTAGTATTCGCAGGTATGAAAATGCTGTTGCCAGAGGCTGACCATTGATAATTTAGTGAAACAGAGAATTTTGAGTTAAAATACAACCTCCCCTGACATTTGAAGGCTTCTATTCACTGTTATCTGACTCCTGAAGTAGTTGGCGGAGTTAGTAGGCCCCTCTCCATCCTTTTGGACTTCCCCAAGGTAGCTGGTAAGGATTCAGAAAGTCCCTCTCTCTCCTCTTCCGCCTTCTGAGGTAGCTGGCAAATCCTAAACTTTTTCTTTCTTGTCCTTCTCCCAACTCCTTTTCCCTTCCCTCTTAAGGTTTTAAGGGTGTCCCCTGTTACTACTGCTGTGAGATTTTGTGAACTGTTACAGATATTCCAGGCTGGTGGCCCTGAAGGTCTACTAGTGCATGTTTGTAGCCCCGGGAAGACCTTCTGTACCTTTTCTCTGGTGTTTCCTCTCACTCTCCCTTCTATGAATGTCATCCTCATTTGTTCCCACTCTGGTGCTTCCTCCTTGAACTTTCAATTGGTTTAGTATGGCATGTACTATTTAATTTTCTTGTTTTTTAATTTTTTTCCTCTTTCATTCTGTCTATTCTATCTATGTTTTTCCTCTTTCATTCTATCTATTCTTTCTCTACCCCTTGGCATCTTTCATTGCTCATCTAAATGTTATTTTAAATATCACAACATCTCTTTATTTCTTCTCAGATTATTCATTTTAAAAATTATATACTAAGAACTGAGCATAAGGAAATATTTGATAAAACTAGCAAAAGCCACAAGGCTTATATTACGGTAAATAAAAACACTATACTTCTTCTCTTCTAATGTCCTTCAGATGATTTTCTTCTGTCTGTCATTTCCTATGTGCAGACATGACGGTTGAGGAGTCTGATGGCCACTTGCTGTGCTGGATGTCATGTTTGCAGGGTGGACACTGTTGATGGGCACATTCTCTCTCTTCTATTGCTCGGCTTGGTGCACCAGCAACTCAGCCACAGGGCTAGTGCATTCTGGGGAAAGGTTTCAGTGGAAATATTGAGCCAAACTTTGAGCAACAATAGATTCAGATTGTGAACTCAGCCTGTTTACCACTACAGCCAGTATAAAGGGAAGTATTAATTTCTACCAATACTGATGAAACACAGAGAAGAAAAATGTACACAGAAGCATAGCCACATGTTAAGTGACTCTTTTATTAAAGCTGTCTGAAGATTTCAGCAGCCTTCAGTGAGGAAAGGGACTGGAGCTCAGCTTAGAACCTCACATCTTAGAGCTTTGAACAGGCACAAGAAATGAACTGGATAGTTAATTGTGCACAAACCATTATAGACTAGAGTTCACCATTTCCTAAGAACTGTATAAAAGTTAATTAATATCTCCTTTAATTGAATTTTTTTTCAAGCAACCCTGTACTACATACAATAACACATATTCTCTGCTCCCACATCCATGAGAACAGCCTCAGAGCACAGCCAAGTACCATCTTCAGGAGACACCTCTCAGTTTTTCATGTTTTGAGTTCTGCGTCTCTCTTTTTGAAAAACTCAGGAGGCTGAAGATTCTTGTGTCTTAGGTCAAGTGATGAGGCACACACTCATCATTTTTGCTCTGGATTGTCCCTAACATGGCAGTGGTAGGACCCAGGTGTTCCTCAACACAGGCCTCCCCAGTTTGGCAGGGTTGGTGAGAAGCCCTGCTTAAGAGTGGAAGAGCCAGGTATCCTGGGTCGAGTACAGAGCTTTCTAGAGGTGGAGCCTACATGCCACTTGACAGAAGCTGACAGGTCAGTCTCAGTACACTGAATGTGATAGGCCTGCCAGGTACACCTGTGCGGGTGTTCATTTCAGCATTCCTGATGGAGCTCCGTCACTGCGTACAAAGTGGCATCTGGGGAGGCAGGCACGGCCTGGTGTTCTCCAGCACAGCTGATGGCCATGGTTAACAGTGCTGCCGTGGGAGAGAGGACTCTGAACATCTTCACTGCAAGGGAATGACACCCGAGAAGGTGGGTATCCTGACACACTGTACCCTGTGTGGTTTACGGTTGTGATTTGTCAACTGAAACTGAAATGAAAGGTAACATGAAATTCAAATTTGTGGGCAAAATAGGATAAACGTAAAAGGCAAAATAAAATAAACAGTTTTAGAGAAAATATTCGAAGGTGGCCGGTGCTACTATGATTTGATTAAGAGTCCCCAAGGCCAAAGGCTTGGACTAGCCTCTGGCACTGTTGAGAGGTGTTGGGACCTTTAGGAATAGGGCCTCATAGATGAGAGGAAGGTCCTCAGGCACATCGTAGGTTTACCGCACATGGTCCTTTTTTTTCTCCCTTTGCTCCATGTTGCCACAATGAGCAACTTAATTCACCTGTGTCCTATCACCATAATGTCCCACCTCTCCACAGGGCCAAAGGCAATGTGGCCTATCTACCAAGGACTGAAATCTCTGAAACAGTGGGGTAAAAATAAACCTTTCTTCCTTTTAAATTAATTAGGAGTTTTTGTCACAGTAATGAAAAGTTGACAAATAGAGGTCTTAGGATTTTTTTTTTTATGATAATGGGTAAAGAGGAAGAAGAAATAAAAATGAAGGGAGAGTTTGGGAGAGAGAAAGAGCACAGGGCAACAAGACCTGGAAGAGATTGGCTTGTGGAGCTGGAGAGATAGTTCAGTGGCTGCAAACACTTGCTTCTCTTGCGGAGGAGCCCACTTCCATTCCCAGCACCCATGTTGAGTGGCTTACAGTCACCAATAACTCCAGCTCCAGGGGATCCTGCACCCTCTTCTAGGCTCTGTGGGTACCTGAACACACACACACACACACACACACACACACACACACACACACATACACACACACACAGATAAAAAAGTATTCTAAAAAGAAAGAGGAAAGAGGAGATAGGTTTTTAAGAAGAGAAATAAAGATGACAGTGGAGAAGACACAAAAGAGACATCACAGCAGTACACCAACTAATGTCTCTCCTCCCTGAGAAAAGACTCCATGCTCCTCAGCCCCCAGAACACTGCTGTTTCATGTCTCAATTCTTAGCAGCTCACTGGCTATTGAAACTATCAAAGACAGCATCTGACCTCAAGATGTTCCTGTAAAATATAGCTGACAGAAAGAAGCCCAGTGGTGAGTTATATATTCTTTCCTCGGCATGGGGTTGTGAGAACAGAGGGAAGGGAAGCAGATGGGGGTCACATGGTGAGTCTGTGGCTACCAGCTCAGAAGATGCCCAGATGCAAACATATGAGTTCAGTAGGTGGGAAGAGGCTAAGGGAAGCAGAGAGACTACCTTCAGCCAAGCCGCATGTCACAGTGACTTGTTTTCTTAAACAGACTCTCATTTCTTCACGCTTCATAGACATTGAGTGACCAGATATGTGACATCATCATTGTCTTTCTTTCATCTGTGCTGTAGACAAACCTGTGAAGTAGAAATTACCATAACATTGTAAACACGGATGACTCCTTCCAGCTCTGAACACAATTGCTTTATGCACTGAGTACTTGGTGACTGGTCTGTTGACAGGGACAGCCACAGTGAAGATTCATGGAGATGCCTTTGTATCTTGGCCCAGGTTCAGGACAGCCCCGTGTCCTTCTCAGTTTCACCCTGCTTGGTCATAGCTAGGTTCCTTTTCAAGTGGGTCTCTTCCTGGTGTCAGGGACCCCTTGAGAGCACCTTTAGGGTAGGGGATGCTTGTCCCCCTCTGCAATCCATGACTGTCTTTCTCTGACTTCAGGGACTGTCTATGTCCCATACTCAGCAAATTCTGGTGTGTGTGTGTATGGGGGGGGGGGCTAGCTCCAGGGACTAAACACACTGAAGTTTAGTAATGCCCAATCCTGTCTCAGGGCAAGTGGAGCAGATGGCCACCAACCAAACAATAAACAAACAATACCCCCAAACCAAAAAAAAAAAAAAAAAAAAAAAACACAAAGCAAAACAACAACAAAAAACCCAACCAAAACCCAAAAACCTTCAAAGAAATAAGAAATGCGGTGATTCCCTGGCTGACTAGGAGACCCATCTAGACAGTCAGGGGTGAGAATCATCAAGGTCACATTCCAAGCCATGGAAGGTTCAGGTGGAGGGAGAGCCACACTATCCAGAGAGAGGGTATGGGTAACAAGCAGGTGAGAAGCAGGTGGGGCTTAGGCTTGCCCTCAGAATCCTGTGACAGGAAAAACAGATAGGCCAGCTCCTTTACCTGGGAACTGCTTGGGTGACATTCAGGGTCAACTGTCATTGAAGCTTGTGAGGCTCTTACTCCTTCCCAAGGCCAAGTAGAGCCTATGGGAAGAGGAGACCCCAGTCATTTCACTCCAAAAAGGTCTACTTCTTGTGGAAAGTGAGGAGATGCAAGAACTCTTGAGGATCTGTCATCCTTGCAGGGCTTCTTGCAGACCTTGTCCTAAGTTGTGTGGAGAGGGCCCATTTTGTCTCAGTGAGTCCGGCACACACGTGAGTTGCTCACTCCATGGCATCCAGCTCTCTGTTCACATTTTCTGCTTTGGCAACTTCAGTCTTGAGGATACTATCCCATCCCTATATGCTGATATTGGTGATAGGTGGCTGCAAGGAAGCCAAGGAAGGCTTGGAAAGGGCTTGTGCCTGCAGCTTGAGGGGCAGCATAAGTCTGGGGGCCTTTCTGGTTCTATAGTCCTGTTTTCTCTTCAAGGTGTACAGGCCCTCAGCATGTGGAGGTAGAGGTGAGTGGGAACTATAGCAATGGGTAATCTACCCTGACTCACAGTCCAAGACCTGAAGGCTGTAAATGTACCCCAGCGAGTGCACCCCAAAAGCAAAGTGTAGGAGGGAGGCTTGCACATGTATGCTTACAAGCTTCCTGAGATGGGCTTGAGGTGGGACTTCATGGCATATTGAGTGTGTCCAGCCTAGCATCCTTGAGGCTGGGTTCAGTTCCCAGCATGGAAAAGAAGCAGAAATCTCCTCAGAAACTGGCAGTGTGCACCTCTAGCTGAGATGGGGATGGAGAAACACTGCCTGTTTCATACAGTTGAGATGGGGCCCAAAGCAGCCATCCTAGCCAGCCTAATAGACTAATAATGCACAGTCCTCAGGTTCAGCTAAGCAAAATATGTATCAGAGGAAAAACTATCTAGGATGTCCTCCAAAATATGTGATAGACTGGGGATAAATTACGTCTTGAAATCAGAGCTGGGCATCCACTCTTCATACCAGAGATGCTACAGACAAAGTTGTACTTAAGATGGCTGAGGCTGTAGACAGTCTCCTCCATGTACAGGGAATATGTGAGCTGAGTGAGCTTGGGAACCCTGGGAACCTTCATAACAGCCGCTTGTCAAGCAGAAAATCCCAAGATCAGATTAGACTTAGGGATCAGAGACCCACGTAGCAGGTCATAAAACAGGGAGAGGCTCTGGGAAAAGAGCTATATGTGGGGGAAAGTCTTATTCTTGGGTTCTTTGCAACTGCCTGTCGATACACCATGAATCTTTTCATCATTGAATGTTCCTAATTATGTAGCAAATAGATTTGTAGAGTTGTAGTCACTGAATGGATCTCCAAGTGACCCACAGTCATCATAGGACCCTCTACTATGGTACACATAGGACTGACAACCTCTATGTCAAAAATACCTCTGAAAAGGCAGAATACATGTTCTTTGCATGGAGGACTGTCAGCTACTGGCTGTGAGCCCTTTGTGGACTCCATAATTCTTTACAAGGACAGAATTTACTTGTTCTTAGAAACACAGGATTGAATGGCACTCCAATTAAAAGACAGCCAGGCATCACAGATTTAGAAATGTAGAGAAAGAAGAGCAGAGTAATATTGAGTGTGTTGTTGATGTTAGAATGGTGCAGCTCCTCAGAGTTTCACAACAGCTTCTCGAGGTCCAGGCTGAGGCAAGCTATTTGTGTGGTGTCTTGACTAAAGCCAGCTCTGCTTAAGCTGAATGCTGACAAAGGTGGCTCCAGGTGTTAGCCTTTCCTCCCTCTTCTCATGGTGAAATGAGTGTTGGAGCTGTCTTCCTCAGAGACATTTGTGAAGTGAAGGTTTCCTGTGCGAGAAGTGACAGGCCTTTATTGGATGGTGGCAACTATTTCAGAGCCACCAAGAAAAGATACCCCACACTCAGGGTCCTTATGTGGGCTTCCGTCTAAATGGGTTTAAAAACCAGTAAGTACAACTTTGTGACTTCAGTAACATTTGCTATCAGCTCTGTTGGGAAATTCTCATGGATGTTGAGCAGGTTGAACTTCTTTGACATATCCTTCAAGCTAAAAACCTACTTGGTTTATTTCAAGCAACTTGTTGTGTCTATGTGGCTAAACACTAACTCCGAGTCATTTTCAGGCCCCCATTTATTTGAAAGAGAGGTGTTAGCAACAGAATTAGCAATACTTTCTCTTACTTTAAGCAGGTAGTGTTGAACCCACGAGGGGGCTCCCTGAAGTCCTGATGCCCAGAGACTACCAGAGTCCCAGATTTGTTGTAATATACAAGAGGTTTATTTAAGCTGACACACCAGGGTTCGACTACCTCTGTAGAGGACTGAATGCACCAAAACAGTTTTCAGGCCCTTTTAAGCACACAAGTGGCTACAAAAAAGGTGGGGGTACAAAGGAATAGCTTTTAGCCCACCAGGCGACAGCCACAGGTGGGGATTAAGGAACAAAGAGTATGTTAAGTTAGGTGGTGATGCAAGTGGGGAGTGAAGATGAGGGATCAGAGGGGAGTGAAGGCAAACCAGCCAGCTATGCAAGTTTAGATATTTTCAAGGACCGTTTTCTGTGGAATGTCTCCTGAAGAAGTGAGGTCAGGGTATCATGAAGGAGGAGAAGGCCTTGTATTCATTAATTTTTACCGTCTTACAGTAGCAAGATAACATCACAGTAATTACACCTAAAATAATGTCTGGGACATGGATTTCATTGTGAGAGATAGTGAGAAGCAGAAGCCATACATGGTATCATAGGTCAGCAGTGCCCATGAACTTAGCACCAGGTTTCAGCAGTCTGTGCTAATTTGGGGTTTACCAGTTGCTCTACACTGGGAGAGCACTCCAGAGCAGAGGTGACCAAGAAAAGGAGAACAGGGCTTG
The DNA here is from genome assembly GCA_907164525.1 of Lophiomys imhausi. Classification (NCBI taxonomy): domain Eukaryota; kingdom Metazoa; phylum Chordata; class Mammalia; order Rodentia; family Muridae; genus Lophiomys; species Lophiomys imhausi. The sequence continues at coordinate 3,757,634 of CAJQZJ010037469.1, forward strand.
GAAACTGTTGGGAGGCATTGCTTGGGAAATCCTGACTTCCATAATGCCCCAAAATTTCACAGCCATGGAACTAAAACTCTCCATCTTGGCCAAATTAAGACCTTCAAAGTAAGCATTTAAAAATAAACATTAAAAGATCGTCTTTAAATAGCACACACTATGGTTAGAACACCCACTGCTCCCTCTGCCTGCTGAGTTCACTCAGGACTGTAATCGCCCCCAGCCGATGTTGATGGTCATATAGCAAGAGCATGGAAACTCAGGCCCACTATAGTGTGGGGCAGGGCTGTGGGAAAAATGATTCATTTTAGATGGGGTCATTAGGGTGGCTTTCATCTGATGGCTTCATAAGCAGAGAGAGACAAGTGCACAAAGACACTCTCCTTGTCTCTTGCGCATTGATGTTTTGTGTCACTCCAGGACTCGTGCCAGCAAAATGATCATTATCAGAACTGAGCTAACACTAGTTTATTTCCTCTCTGAAATATTCAAAATGGGTAAGCTCAACAAACCTCTTCTCTTTATACAGTTAGCCTGCCTCTGGTATTTCATTATACTAATGAAAATCAGAACAGCCTCACAAGAACCAAATTTGAAAAGGCCACAGATAGGTGATACGGCATAATTGAGAAGTGTGCCACAACACATTTTCTCTCAATTCTTCTACTTTCAAAGTGCTCTGATGCACACTTGTACTCCCAGCTGTTTAGGAGATTGAAACAAAAGGACTAAGTCCAGGACTTTTAGACAAACTAAAATAATGTAGTGACACCCAGCGCCAAACAAACAACTGAAGTTTTCACATCAACACGGGCTTGAGTAATAGTTTATGGCTAGGGTAATAAGTATACAACGTATGTACTTCAAACACAGGACCCAGAAGCCCCTAAGCCATAGTTGACTTGACTATTCCCTCCCTGAGGACTAGCTTTCATGATACCAGAAAGTACCACACAAGCTTCCCAGCTATACTAATGAACCACAACAATGGCCAGCATGGTACCATAAGGGTTTAGTATTGGCACACATACCTTGGCAGTAACCAACAGCTCTCTAATTGGACTTAAGAGGGAAACCATGCCTGGTACTGGAAACTTAGCCACCTATCCAAGGCTAGTGAAGTAGGGATATTAGAGGAGAGCCCCGCATAATCTCTAACAATAATCTAAATGTTTGTCTTCATATCCACACGTAAGTGTAATTCTCATCCTGATCAAGAAAACTTGTCTTTGCAACAGATGGAGAAACACTATCGAACACCATAACCAATCAACATGCAGAGTAGTATGTAGGAGGAACAGGGCCTGATATTGAGCAGGAACAAGGCCTCCTCCTAAGCAGCACATGAGTGGCTGGGCTTCTCCATGCAGCTGGCCTGAGAGACCTGCCCAGACATACCTGAACATGCCCAGCCTGAGACCTGCCTATACCTGTCTGGTACTGCCTGGAGATTGATGATATCACACCAGGTAATGAAACACAAGCCAATGGGGAAGAGCCGCAGCAGCCTGTAGTTCAGGAGCCAATGGGACTCTGAGCGGAGGTTATAAATGGAGTTCCCTCAGTTTGAAATAAAGGGGTCTACTTTTGCCACTTACTGGACCTCTGGAATTTGGGTCATCGATTCCATGCCAGCTTATCCCCACCCCCAAGAGTTCTGGGCATGGGCCCCAGCAACACTAGCCCAGTTCCAATGTATACATCTATAAAACAATCCTAAGGCTCAGAGAACATTGTGGAAGAGGGGGCAGAAAGATTACAAGGGCTAGAGGATCAGGAAGTTTTGTGTGAGATTGTGTCTCCTCCTAAAGTTAGAAGCTAAACTCATTAAGTCTTACCATCATGGCTGGCCAAATGTAAGCTTAACAAGGATGATACCACCACACATGCCAAAGTGGACAAGGAAGAGTCCAAGAGGCCTCAGCCTTACTCAAAGAACTACAGACTATAAATGTTGTTTTTATTTCCTCAGAAGAGGGGATGAGAGCCATATCCAAGCTTTACTAATACAGGGCTTGGGCTGAGTCCAGAGCGTTTCTGTATAATTATTCCTAGGCCTAAGCCTGGAAACTTCTAGCTTCCTTATGATCTAATCTTCTACAAGCCCAGACCTTGAAGGTTTCAGCTTCCAGCTTCTGTTCTCTGCTTCTCATTGAATTGCTCTGCTTAGAAAAACTGACTCTGAACTCCACAAACTGGACTGCATGAACTCAACTGCATTCATCTGAACTGCACCAAACTGCACTGAACTATACTGAACTGTACTGTATTGCAAAACTCTACTGTGTCCACAAACTCCATGAGCTCCTTCTCTCTTTCTGTACTGCTCTTAAATAGCTTCTCTCTCCTGAATGTTCTCATGACAGTTGGACTGACTCATTCTGTCAAATCTTTCTCTGATTTGTGTTTTGTCTGCCCCTCAATTAGACATCATTGTTTGAGATTAAAGGTATGTACTAAATTCTAGCCAGAGGGATTAAAGGTGTGTTGTGTCTATATTCCAGACAGAGGGATTAGAGGTTTAGGGCATGTTTGTATTGGAGGTGGATTACATAGACCTAGGTCTATGGACTTGATCCCTTGCCAGAGTAGCCATGTTGCTGGATTAAAATTCTATAACAGACAGCTAAGGAATGTTGAGAGTAAGAGAAATAGTCTTATCCAGGTAACAATATACCAACTGGTTATTCAATAACAAATGTCTAGTTCTGAAAACGTTTATCCAAGTATTATACAGATTGAAGCAGTTATTTTTTAAAATACACACACACACACACATATATATGTATGTATATGATAACAATCAATGAAAAAGGAGGCCATGAATTTGAAAGACTAATGAAGGGTATATGGGAGGGTTGAAAAGGAAAGGGAAATGTTATAATTATATAATCTCAAAAATTAAAAATATTGGGGCTGTATGATGGGCCATCTTTAGGTTATATACCCAGGAGAGGTATAGCTGGGTTTTGAGAAAGAGCTATTCCCATTATTCTGAGAAGACACCAGATTGATTTCCAAAGTAGTTGTACAAGTTTGTACTCCCACCAGCAATGGAGGAAGTATTCCTCTTTCTCCACATCCTTGCCAGTATGTGCTATCACTTGAGTTTTTTTTATCTTAACCATTCTAACAAGTGTGAGATGGAATCTCAGTCATTTTGAGTTGCATTTCTCTGATGACTAAGGGTGTTGAGCATTTCTTTAATTGCTTCTCTGCCATTTCAGTCTCTTCTGTTGAGAATTCTTGGTTTAGCTCTGAACACCATTTTTAAATGGATTATTTGATTTGATTTGTTTACTTTTTTGAGTTCTCTATATATTTTAGATATTAGCCCTCTATCAGATGTAGGGTTGATGAAGATCTTTTCCCAATCTGTAGGCTGCCATTTTGTTGTCTTGACAGTGTCCTTTGCCTTACAGAAGCTTTTGTCAAGTGGAACAGGGACTGTGTCTGGCAAGGACTATGAGGCCTGCTTTTTGATCACTTCCCATCATCAGGGCTGTGGTACCTGGTTTCAATGGAAGAGGAAGTGCTCAGACCTGATGCGACTTGATATTCTGGAGTGGCACAGTATGAGAAGGGAGGGGAGAAGGGGATGGGGGGGGCTATGATTGGGATGTAAAATGAAAAAAAAAATCAACCACTGAGAAAAAAATATTGGGGCTGTAAAGATGGCTCAGTAGTTAAGAGCACTGGCTGCTCTTCTAAAAGTCCTGAGTTCAATTCCCAGAAACCACATGGTGGCTCATAACCATCTATAATGTGATCTGATGCCTTCTTCTGGCATGCAGGTGTACATGCAGATAGAGCACTCAAATATAGAAAATAAATATATCTTTTAAAAAGTTAAAAATGTTTTGTTGTCATTTTAATTATGTGTATATGTGTGAGAAGTGGAGAGGACTGGGAATATATGTACATATGAATACAGTGCCTGCAGAAGCCAGAAGAGGGTGTTTGATTCCACGGAGCTTGAATTACAGGTGGTGTGAGAGGCCTGACATTGGAGCTGGGAATAGAATGCAGGGTTTCTGGAACAGCAGTATCCACCCTTAATCACTGAGCCCTCTCTTCAACCTTCTGCTTGAAATTCCTAAGCTTTATTTACTTGTCTTAAAATGATGTCTCTAATACTTCCGACTATGAAATGACTATCCTCATGAATAGTGACCTAGGCTGTAATTTGTCCATGTCTGCCCCATGACATCAGTACTTTATGCTTCTTCCTTGGCTCAGTAGTCCAAATTTCAATACTTTATCTCCAGGAAATATTTCAAGAGACGGAATAACATAGAAGCAGCTTGATGCTCATTGTACAATTTTACAGTAGAAAAATAAGACAACCATTTATAGAGCAGCTGAGCTGGGAAACTACATCCCATGGAACAAGTTGCCCCCTCCCCATCTGTTTGAGTAAATACAGCTTTATTGGAATGTAGTTTCCCTCATCCCTTTATGCGTTGGCTCTGCCTGCTTTTGTACTGTAAAGTCAGAAGTGAGAGGTGGAGACACAGATCACATGGCTCTCAAAGCTGCAGAACACCATCTGGCTCATTCTGTGGTACTGATTTTAAACCACTGCCTAGTCACCAAGTTGCTCTCTTTATGTCCTATGTAAATCTTTTTAACTGTCCATAGTATTTTTATACTTTTCTTACTATTGCAAGTGGAATTATTTCAAAAATGATGTTCTTTTTGTTCATAGTGATGGATATGGGAAAATAATTTATTGTCAAAATATTTACATAGCAACTGACAAGACTCTGAATTCTCTTACTTGTGTGGTCAGTTAATCTTGACCTATTCTTCTTAAAGTTTTTAGGTGGGTGTTATTAGAAGTACTAAGATGATAGTTTAAAAAGTTTATTTTATTTTTTATGAGCATGAGCCTATGTGTGTACTGTGTGTACCTAGTGCCCTCAGATGCTAGAAGAGGGCACTGGATCCCTGCGAACTACAGTTACAGATGGTTGTGAGCCTCCATGTGGGGCTGAGACCTGAACTGTGGTCCTCTAAAGAGCAGTAAAGGTTCTTAACTGCCAAGTTATCTCTCCAGTCCTCTAAAATGGTATTTTTACACTGTGTTTCTGACATCTATCATTCTTGCCATCTGAATCAGCTGGTGTTTCTGGGGCAGCCTTAGATACCACTATTTTATGAGTACAATTCTCTTGGTTCTGAAATAGCCTTGACCTAATTACTCACAGTAAGGAACCTTCTGTTGGTTCTAAAACTCAAGTCACAAAGAGTTTTTATCTTTCCCTGAATAATCAGCATAGGAATCCCGTAAGGTAAAAGTGCCTGGAACAACTCTTGAGCCCCAAACAAGCCTGCTTGTCTATGGTCAATGTATTGTAACTGGACAGGAGAGAATGAGCAGTCTCTCTAATCAGTAATACGAAAGGTGGAAAGACATACAAAAGCATGAAGTTCTATCTACCCCTGACAGTAAACAGCTAGCACAAAATAGTTTTTAAACCTATGAGTGTGCATTAATATCATGACTTCTATATCAATACTCAGGCCTTAATCTCCATGAGATTACATCTGGCAATGACTTCCTCAATATTATGTAAAAAAAAAACCAAAGTAAAACATAAAACTACCACAACAACCACCTCCCCCCAAATACTGGTTCCATTAAAATTAAATAACTTGAAAAAGATTTATTTTGTATATGTATGAGTGTTTTGCCTGTATGTGTGTATGTGCACTGTGTGTGTGTCTGATGCCCTTAGAGGTTAGAAGAGGATATCAGATCCCTGGAACTGGAGTTACAGATGATTGAGAACCACCTTATGGTTCTGGAAACTGAACCTAGGTCCTCTGCAAGAGCAATAGGTTCTTTTAACTGTGAATCTTCTCTGTAGGTCCCTACAGTTAAATACATTTGTGCACCAAAGGATAGCTTAAAATAACCTAAGGAATGGTAAAAATGTTTGCAACACATCTCTATCTATATACATTGGATTAAGCTTTAATGTCCAGAATATTCAAGGAGCTCATGTAACTGGTCCATGAAATAGAATTGGAAAACCGACAAAAGACTTGAATCTGTAAAAGAAATAAAGCAAATGAGCACACGAAAAGATACTCAGCATCCCCAGTCATAGGACAAATGTAGAGGAAATTGTAATAAATATTGCCCAAAACCTTCTTATGAAGGTTTGTGGACACACGTGTGATATATGCATATATGTTCACATGTGTGGTATATGTGTATACCATATTTGCCAACTCGCTAGCTGTCATCAAAGTGATATGTCATAACAAGTGTTGGGAAACACTTATACATGCTTACATACAACAGCTACATCTGCACATAGGTGCATACACCACACACATACATGCACATATACACATATACCACACATGTGTACATATGCATATATCACTTATGTGTATATAAACTTTCATATGAACATGTTGAGTAACATTATTTATAATAGCAAAAAGGTTGAAATAATTTAAAAACAGGTACCCCTCGGCAGATGGGAACATATGTCATGTCTGTAAAATAGGAGGTTATTAAGCCACAAAGAAAGAGTGAAATCTTGGCACGCATCACAACTGCGAGCCTTTGAGATATGCTCAGTGAGTGAACCACATTTAACAAGATTCCATTTACAGTAAGTGGCCCAAACATGCAAATTAACAATGACAGAAAGTAGATTAGTCCATTGTGGCAAGAAGTGGGAATGGGGTGAAAGTGCTAACGGGCATGGAGCTTCTTTTGCGTTATGAGAACATGCCGCTGTTAGACCACAGTGATGGTGCGTACCCTTGGGAATCAACTACAGCCTGCTGCATTGTACTTGTTGATGGTGCATTTTAGCTAGATAAGTAACCTTCTCTAAAACCATGGAGTAACCCAAAAGTATTTGCAGACGTGACTATATGGCAGTTCCACCATCGCTGGGGGCAAGCTCCATGTGGGCAGGAGTCTTGGGGGATTGGGTGCTCAGACTAGGGGCACAGGGCTGTACCATACCCTCCCAGATTCAGAGGTGAGACTTTGGAACCACCTTCTCTCTCAGTATTTCCTGCTTCACCTCCAGCGACCTCCAGGCTAAAGGGAGAAGAAGTAATATTTTGAGCTGAGAGCTAAGTCTGATGGAGCTAGGACCCCTGCTTCTTATGCATGTACAGCCAACGTTTTCCACTGACTTTCATTTTGTGTTAATGTAGCACTGTGTGGCTAGGAATGCAGTTGTGGGAATCCATGAGCACTCTACGTTAAGACAATGGGCCTACGGCCCAGCAGTTCTAGAGTCATAACTATTCAGTTTTACAAACTAAAAAGATTCTGGAGACTAATGGTGATGCTAGTATGAACACATTGAATGCCCTTGAGCTATTCTGTGCAATTAAAATTTTTGAGAATATTAAATGGTATGCAATTTGTAGCTTAATGCTTTTTTTTTCCCCTTTCTTTCTTGTTGAAAGAAGAAAGTGCAGAAATTGTACCTTCCAATCCCTGGAGCCCTCAGACAGGTGGCCATGGTCCGTGAGACCCTCAGGCAGCTGCATCCTTTCTCCCAGATTCAAGACTGTTCTCCGATTGCCACAGATGCTCTCAGGGCCTGTGACCAAGCCTTGAACTTGCTGCGAACTTTCTGGAGTTACCCTGCTACCCCCTGGCTGGGCGGCTATAAATAATAATGATGATAATAATGAAAAGAACTGCTTAAGATGCAGCAGGAGCCTCTGCAGACTCAAAGGCGCACTGGGAAATGAGAAATGTCATGTCCAGGGACTACTTCATGGACCCGGTGCTAATAAATCATAATAATTAAATACGAGTCCTCGTTGTTTGAAATTCATTTCTTTCATTCCTTGTAGCCTGGCAGGAGGATGAAGGAAATAGCAGATTGTCTTCAGTCCCGACATCCTCCAAGGGCTCAGGGTTGGTCCAGGGTTTACTGGCTCTTTTCGTCTGTGGTTCTCAGACCCTGGGCCTGGCTGCCCACAGCCTGGGCCTCATCTCTGAGGCAAGTTTTCATTGTCTTCTTTCCTGTGGAGAGATGGTGACGGTGACCCTAGGATGTAGCTTGCACAGAGCTTGGGGATAGGGTAACAGTCCCTAGCTCTGTCCTTGCCAGGCTGAGTCAGTCACATTGATGCCCACGAAACTACACAATGTTGCCCGGTATCTCAGGAAATTGAAGCTGAGGGAGCATGCTGGAGAGTTGATGCATGTCCTCTTTTGTGTGTGTGTTGCTCTGAGGAAGCTGAGCTCCGCTGTGCTAGATAATTGACATCTCCCACATCTTGGTGTCTGTCTTTCCACTCTCAGTATTTATCTCTCACATTGGAAAAATCCTCCAAGGGCTGGTGCCTGAGCAGGACAGCTGCTCCCTGTGCAAGCATCTGGCTTGCGGTTTCTTTTTCTGGGCTCCATTGTCCCCATAGAAACTGCCTTTGCCTCCATGGCTGGGGAAATGCAAGGAGATTTTTTTTCACACTTCTTACTGTGTGTGTACACTTTTGCACAGAAGTGATGTACACACATTTCCTCTCCCAGTTCTTTACCCAGACCAGCCCTATCTCCCTTCAGGGGTGCCGGGGTGCCGAATTTCTCACTCCTCAGTGAGGAGAGCTGGGAGTGAGTAAGCTCTGGTGGCACTGGCAGCTGCAGTTCTTTACCTTGGCAGTCCTCGGGTATGGGCATTTGTCCGCTGCGGAGATTGTCCTTGAACTGAGAACGATGTCACTGCTCCTTTGGCTTCTATGGAGTAGATGACAGGGCAGCACCCCCCAGTATCTCTAGTTATTGTCAAATGTGCCCTGGGGAGAAATCTGCAGTTAAGAACCTCTGGTGTAGGTCATTTCATGTCTGCGTTGAAGTCATCCCGTGCTTGGACATTTGTTTGACCTTGGAGCCCTCATTGCCTCCTTACCAAGGTGTGGATCTACTGCCTTTGCCTTGCGTGTTTTGTTTCCTATTGTTACAGTCATGTCAATTAAGGGATAGTTGTCACCTTCTAGCCTAAGTAAGAGAATCTAATAGGTGGAGATGTACACTGTTTGCTCCCTATATAGTACAGGATAACTATACTACAACCAATGCACCAAAGGGAACAGGAACATAGACTTTGTTACCTGTCCAGGAGACACTTTGCCCTAGCGGTGCAGCCTTGTAGGCCCCCAGTGTATGAGGAGGCTCTTGGCCCTCATATGACTGCTGAACTGGGGTGGGGGACTGATATGTAGGGACACTCCACTCCGGAGGAGTGGAATGGAAGGGTAGACAGTGGAAGGGCAGGACTGGAAGGGGTGGAAAGAGGAGACTGTGATGGAGATGTAACCTGAAGTAATAAATAAACATTAAAAAAAGAAAAAAGAAAAAAACAACAATAACCAAAAGGGTAAGGAAAAAAATGAGTTAATCCTGTTTGGACCAGTCAACCATCCCACCAAAGGAGCATCCCTCAGGATGGTGTATTTATCTTAAGCCATGCTGAAGAGACAGAAAGAATAATCAGCTCTTTAGTGAGACAGTATATTTTTCCTTCCCAGAATGTCTGTCCCCCCAGAACTTTTACTTCAGATCTGCCATGAAATTCTGTTGGGTCTGCTCATCTTTCTGCATCCCGACACAAAAAAGTGGGACTACTTCTTTACCTCTTAAGAAGTAGAAAAAATGAAGAAGAGATGCTGAGGAACCAGACAAACATGGCCAAATCCAGCCCCACCCTCAACTTCTTTCTCCCTATCTCAAGGTAACAACTGTCTGCCTTAGTATGTTAGTCAGCTTGGACTGCTGTAAGAAAGGACCCACACATCAGAGGACTCAACTCAGGATAACTTCAACACAGACAAGGAATGACCTAGACCAGAGGTTCTTCACTGGAGAAGATTTTGCCCCATGGGATATTTGACAATATGTAGAGACTCTGGGGGTGTTGCCCTGTCACACAACACATAGTATTCTGTCACAGTTGTAGGACATGGATGTCTGTGAGGTTGGTTTCTCTGAGACCTTGATCACCGTCTTCTAGACACCATCCTCTACTGGGCTTTCATATCTCCTCTCCCTCTGTGTATGTTCCCGTACTTATCTCGTTTTCTATAAGTATATAGTCACATGACAGCAAGACCCACTCTAATGGCTCTATTTTGTTTTAATCTCCTCTTTAAAGACTTTATCTTCAAATACAGCCCAGTCTAAGGACCTGGAATTAGTTTTTCAACACAGGAAAGGAGAGGGGACAGAGTAATCCCATAACACCTAGCACTTGGCATGGAGATTAAGCAAAACAATAGAGGAGTAAATACAGCACATACATTGAGTATATTCCACCCTTGTTATTAACTTTACCCTACACTTGTCATCCAACTCTCCAGCCTTCATCTGCAAACCCTCACCTTCTACTGTCCTCCCAGTAAACAAGTAGTCTGATGAGTTAATACCGCCCAGCCTCAAATTCAATTTTTTATTTTCCCCTGTAGAAATAAAATGGCTAATTAAATGATTTAACCATATTTAGGTTATAGTTAATTGATTTGGCGGCTGTTAATCCTTAACAGCCATTATAAATGAGTACACACAGACACATGATGGATTTTAATAAGCTTTGGCCTGAATCGTGTAATCCTAGCCCATCTAAGCTAGCTTTTAATTCTATTACACAAATATGACCCCATATATACATATGTCCCCTTGGACTGTCATTCTCCATACTATGCGGATGTTCCTGGCCATGTGGAATGAGATTCTTTTTTCTAAACCATGGTGTGTGTCCTCCTTCTTGCTCCTGGCTGGAATGTATTCATCCTCTGTCTAAACCACAGGCTCCTGTTCTAAACTCAGGAAGTCTCTCTGTCTTTGCCCAGTCTCAAGTCTCAGCATTTTATTTAACCAATCAGAGACAATGTAAGTAACAGACAGCAAGCAGGACCAATTAATTAACATTTAGAATGCTTAACACCACACCATCAATTCCCTCCTTTTTTCTAATAAAAAGGCTAAATTTCTTAACTCATATAGTAAGAACAATATTGATGGGGTGGTGTTAAAACCAATTAAATATAAACTAAATACTGGTTAAATAATTTAATTAGCCATTTTTCTACATTCCCCAATCCTAATTTATCTTGTGTTGGCAACACAGAAGTGGTCCATAACTGCTCATACATAGCAATGCATAATCAGCTACTGGGGGGGGGGGGTTACAAAGCTGTGATGGCTGTGTGACAACTGGACTGTGGCAAGAGACTCAGGCAGAAGGGGCACAATGAAGAAGAGGGTTCCTGACAGAAGCTGTGATAGAGTGATGGGTTCCCATGGTAGTGTGGCGGGTCAGAGCCCACCATAGCAGTATGGCACGTGGATGAACTGTGTGACCCCTGACCATACTGCCCAGCTGTGAATGAAGATGGTTCACATCTCACAATGGTCTGTTTCCCCCAAAAGATTTGAGATCACTTCTGTTATCCCTATGGTCATCTTTTTTTTTTTTTTTTTAACTATAGTTCAAACACCTTTGGGGTGTGTTTTGTTTTTGTTTTTAACATTTATTTATTTTTTTCAACTTACATCTCAATCACATTCTTCTCCCTCCTCCCCCTCCCAGTCCTACCCTTCTACCCTCTTCCTCCTCACACTCCTATCTGCCTTTTTTTTAAATGTAAGGTATATTCCCCCCCCCAACAGCTCCCTCTTTTAGTCCAATAAAAGGCTCTTTTTCTTATAACGATAAATATAATACAAAACAATATGAACAATTAGGCAATAATTATGAAAATTATAAGGTATAACATACATTCCCAATGTCCAGTCCAAATGTATTTGACAACTGATATTAATATTCTATTTTCTTTTCTTTCTTTTTTCTTTTTTTTTTTTGTTTTTTTGAGACAGGGTTTCTCTGTATAACAGCCTGGCTGTCCTGGACTCACTTTGTAGACCAGGTTGGCCTCAAATTCATAGAGATTCACCTGCCTCTGCCTCCCGAGTGCTGGGATTAAAGGTGTGCACCACTACCGCCCGGCAATATTCTATTTTCTGTCTGTCTTGATGAGTTTAAAGTTCTATACCTAACTAAGTTTCCATCCTGACTTGCATTACCAACTTAAAAAGATCTTCTTAGACCTAGAACATCTTTTTAATTCCTAAACAACTTAAAACTTAACTGTGAGACTGTAACTATCTAGTCTTCAACCACATCAGAGACCTGAGAAGGATAAAATATATCTGAATAAACAGGAAGTGCAGAGCAAGCAGCTTCCAAAACTAAGAAATGACAGACAACTTGCTGGCTAGACAGTCCCCAATTTCTCTCTATAATGTTAGAGCACCTATCTTCAGCCTTTTGGCCCCATATCTTTGATAGACATTGTAAAGCAGGAATTATAAGGACTTGCCTACCCTGTCTTGGCAGAGCTAGGCTGTTGACTTACCTGCTTCCAAGGTGTTTTAGCCAGATACTCCTACAATATTTTTTTTTGTACTGCTGATATTGTACCAGAAACATTTTCTTTTATTGCTACTTGCTTTTTAAACTTTGTGTAGCCACTTAAGGAAAATCTGCTTATGGCACAATTTGCCTCAAATCTATTCCAAGTTGTATATTTGTTTTCCAATAAAAAATTACAAAAAATAAAAGAAAGAAAAGCCCATGAGTCCCTGACAATAGAACAACAGAGAGCCTTTGAAGAATGCCATTTGGAATATTTGGTGATTAAGTCATCAGGAGTCTTTTAATACTGCTTAGATTTCAGGTAACCTAAGATTTTCATACAAGTAGGTCTTTGCCAATGGATGAAAATCAACAGAAGCCCAGAAATCTTCCCTTTCCCCTTTCCTTTGATTTTGAGACAAAGAGTAAGAGTTGAAGCTATAGATAGGATTTGCACTCCAGGCCTACCCAGACTTCACTCTGGAATTCCCAGTAGTGGGGGTGAGCAGCAGAGTGTAGATGCAGTGTGAAAATGTGAAAAGCCCTGTGAGTAACAGATCAGAGGGGAGAATGACATATCCATCAGGATTCGGGGTACGTGATGGATAGTCTCCATTCTCTACCCAAGTGGTTCTGATGTCCTCTGCACCTTAGAGGTGCTAAGGTTTGGATGGTAGGAAGATGAGCAACCTTCCCCCTAGGCAGGCAAGAGTGCCTCCTGCAGCTGTGCTGATGGGACCACCTCATGCAGTTCTGCTGATGGGAACATCTCATGCAATCATGCTAGTGGGCCTGGGAGTTCCTTAGCAAGGGACAGTCTTAACCTAGTAGGCTGGACACTTCTCTGCCTATCCTATAGATGTCTACAAGTCATCTTTGGGGAGCTCAGCAGCTTCACAAGAAACTTTCATGAAGAGGGCTACCCTTTGAGAAATCTCCAACCCTGACAAGCCTTCAAGGCCTCAATGTGAGTTGTTAAGGCACTGAATCAGATGGACAATAAGCTCCTGGTATGTTCAGTGATCCATGTACAGATATTCAGAGAGAGGGAAGCTCTCCGGTTGCCAGCTGTCAGTCTCTAATGAGACATCTCTCCGGTACCTCCTTGGTGACATATCTGCATGCATATCTGACCTCAGCAGAACTGAGCACGGCCAGCAGAATGCGATGCAAGAATAGTGCAGGGCACGCTCTGTCCAGTTTGTATCATATGTTCTACTGTTTCGCTGGGAACATGAAGAAGTGTGAATACACAGACAGGTGTATAGAAATCTACATGTAGACTGACCTTGGATCAGGGAATTTCAAAGGCATTGTTTAATCCTCCCCTCGGGGAAGTTTTTTTAACCTTACTACAGTAAACATGGACATTAGGCCAATAATCAGCACTGCAAAATAACAATAATAATTTATAATAATAATAATAATTGAGTGAAAATGCAGTGTTTCTTAGTGGCTAAGGTGATATACTTAGATGATAGAAAAAAAATTCCAGTGTCCTCTGTAACTTAACTTATTGCCCATCAGCTCCCCATCTGCGGAGGGAGGCCATCACCTTCCCTACATTGGAAGATAGAATAGATGATGAGGTGAGATGGGAAAGGCAAAATGCCTCACCCCTTAGAACAGAATATTCATGAGCACCCTTTTGTGTAAGGGGTAAGGATGTCAGAGACCCTTCTGTGGGACACAGGGAAGCAGGGACAGGACTATGTTCCTTCTCCACAAGCCAACTGGCTCAAACCAGAACTGTCGCCCAGAGAACACTGCAACTCTACCCAAAAGCCAATCCAGTTTCCAACATGGGCTTTGTGCTTGGACAACTTAACATCCATCCAGGCACAGCCACATCTCTGATCCAGTTGGAGGTACTCTGGCCAGATGGTACACGATAAGTCAATTACTCTGTGCAGTGCTGTTCTGATTTGGGAGGATGTAATGATCTCTGTTAATGTGTCAGTCTGTGGGGAGCATGATCTGAGTCAGGACTGACAGTTCTGAACCTTCTATAACCTGGTGAATTCTTGAATGTCCTTATTAGGAGGAAATTAAAATTAAAGCTCTGCTGGACGAGTTATAGACTAGCAGGAGGAAATCTCATTAGAAAGTGTAAGGAGATCACATTTCCCCCATATTCCGAGCAACAACCAGGCAGAATCAACTTGTTATTTGACATTAAGGACAGAAACCAGACTTTTACTGGGATTGTAATGGACTTGTTTTTCTGTTCCCACTGCAGTAAACAGTGCTCAACTCCGCATGTGACTTGCCATGAAGGTCCTGAGATGAGACAAGCAAGCAGGGATGATGATGAGCAGAAACCATAGTGCTCCTGGGCCAAATCCTTTCTGTCTTGTTTTCTCTGTTTCTCTTAGTGTCTGCTTCCCTATCTTTCTAGACATGTTATCTGTTAGAATGTGTGTGTGTGTGGGGGGGGGGTCATGTGTGTGAACACATTTTAACTGAAGAACTATAGTGAGACCCCACGTCATTTCTCAAACATTTACTGCCCCTTCCACCACCAGACTCCCAGGAGAGGTAGTGGAAATCCACTGTTGGTGACAGAAGAGAAAGGACAGAAGATGGAAGTAGGCTTGGGTAGTAAGTAGTCAGCATAGGTTCCATAAGTAAATGGCACGCACAGGAAGGACTCCTTTCTGTCTGGTATAGCACGGGCCTCATAGCTCTCCTTTCACATAGAATCAATTACAATTCTTTTCTCCCTCACAGGGGAAGGCATGGTGGATGGTCATCCTTCTCTGGTTTGGTGTGATATGAATGCAAGATCTTTGGTTACAGCCTTAGAGGATTCTAAGGCTGCTTTTTCTGTTGTTCAGGCAAGTAACCCCTGTGCCTCTGTCTTCAAGTTCATGAATTCTTTCTTTTCTATTCTTTCCCTTGAATGCCCCTGAGCAATATTACATTTCAGCTAGCCCACTTTCCAGCTCTAAAATTTCTGTTTGGCCTGTTCTTGTATCTTCTATTTTCATTTGCTGGTTTTCATTTTCTTCCATGTGTATTTGTATTGATTCCTATTAGCATTCATGTAATGACTGCTTTAAAAATCTTTCTTTTTCCTTCTATCTATTTTATTATGCTATCCATTTAGACTTTATCACACACTGGTAAGGAAGGGGTTTCTTTTGATGCTGATGGATCATTAGTTTGGAACTCTAGGTTCTTCAGCTTTTGATGTTCTTCCAGGAGTGTTTTTGATGAGAATGATGAAGAAGAATGTAAGCAGGGCACAGTATCCCACAGTCTATCTATTTTCCTTTTTGAGTGATAGATGGAGATAAGATTCATCATTTACGGTGTAACGAGAAAAATACTGCTGACGTTTCCCGAGACATCCTCATGGAGAGATGTTGAGGGACCGAGTGAGAACAGTGACTTACATGTCCATTAGCCACCACTCATGAATGGACCAAAGCCAGGCAGGGATACAAACAAGCCTCAGTGGTGAGGCTCTCTCTTCGATTCGACTACTTTTTGATAGTTCTTGGTTTTTATAAAGCACAGTTTTGGTATTTTTATTTTATGACACAGAATATCATTGTTAATAGGTATATAATATGTATGGGTCATATATGTACTCATTTCTTTTTCTTTTAGGACCACAAATGTGTTTAGGGTTGATCACTTGGGACTGAGTGACTCACCATGGAGCTCATCCATGGAGAAAATGGATTCTTCCTTCCTCACCTGTCATTGGTGACCATAGCACCAGGGCCTTGTGAAATTTCCCTATCCATGTTATCAGGTCAACCGGTGATGCCATTCTGCAGGTCTTACAGCTTCTCAGACACATCTAGAAGATACTCTCTAGCAGCAGGCATCCTGGTTCTCTGCCTTTACAATCTTTGTTCCTCCATCCTTTGTAATGTTCTGTGAGCCTTAATTGTACGGCTTGTGTGCAGATGTAACTATTGGGCTGAGTCGTCGCTTACTGTCTGCATTTTGACCAGTTGTCAATAACTATGATAGTCTCCATCTCTTGCAAAAAGAAGCTGTTTTTATATTTTTGGTTGTGAGCCTAGCCTTTAACAGCTGAGCCTTCTCTCCAGCCGAGAAGGGCTGGTATGTAGGGACACTCCACATCAGAGGAGTGGGATATGTGGGATAGGGAGGAGAAAGGGGGTGGTACTGGGAGGGGTGGAAAGAGGACACTATGATAGAGATGTAACTTGAAGTAATAAATAAACATTAAAAAAAGAAAAAAAAGAAGCTGTTTTTGATCAAGGTAAGAACATATCTGGGACTATATATAAGGATAAGTATTTAGAATACATTAAGGAATTATATTGGTTTAGGAAAATAATAGTAGTTGGTTCTCTTTTAGGGTCTATGAGCTCTCTAGCCATGGTAATAGTTAGGTTTACAGTACCAGGAATGAATTCCATTCTATTGAGTGGGCCTTACGACCAGTTAGACAGCCGTTGGTTATCCCTGAGATAAATGTACCACTATTGCACCTTTGAGGACATCATCTTGCCTAGGCAGCCATTCTTTACAGCTGGGTGGGATTATTGATTGTTTTTTTTCCCTTGACAATGTGAACAGAGCCTTTGGATATTACAAGAGTTATTTCTCAGGGAGGAGGTAAGTTCATTGATATTTTCTTCCTCCTCCTCTGGAGTTCACCCGTAAGATTTCAAATCTCAGTTATTATATTTTTCAGTTCTAAACCTTCTGTTTGGCTCTTTATGTCTTCTACTTTCTTCTGTGCCTTTCTGATTTTTATTATCATTTCTTCTGAGTACATAGACAATTCTTAATGAAATATTTGTGTGACAGTTGGCTGAAAGTCTCTGCTTTCTGTCTTGCTAATCCGCCTTGCCACCAATACTTTGTCTATAGAGAGTAGCACTTTTGGGTCTTTTTTTTCCCCTCTGTGCCCAGGGCCTTCTCCACTTCTCTCACCACCCCCCTCCCAATCTGGTATATAGTAGGCAAGAAGAAATTCCAATGAATTCACTCTGGTGACACAGGGTCTTAGCCAATCTGTCTTCTTTCAACTGCAAGGTCCTATTTTGTTTTATCTAAAGTGGTTAGGTTTCTTGGGTATATTTGGAAGAAGGAATAAGGAAGTGAATCCATAATAATTTTCAGTACAAGAAGTGTGCAGTGGGGTAGGGTGGAGTGAGGTGAGGTGGCCTGGGGTGAGATGGGGTGGAGTAGGGTTGAGTAGGATAGGGTGGGGTGGAGGTGTGTCTCCACACAGATTCCTGAGAATCTGTGGTTATTGATCCTAGAATCTGGCCAAAGATTTCCTTGAAGTTGTGTTCTTGCTTTAGAACAGGGAGCTGAGACTGATTAGGCCTTATTCAACAACTGAGCTGTAGGAATAAAGAAAAGAAAGAGAGAAAGAACTCAGGTATAAGATATATTGATTTAAAAATATTGGCTTCTGCCAACTTAAATGTTAATAGAAGGGATTTCTTATGGGGTGAGGATGGGAGGAGCATTGCTTTGACTGTGGGGCTGTAAAGATGGCAGCTCTCTTACTTATTTGAGTCTTAGATGCCCACCTGAGAACACCTGGAGAGTTAGGTCACAGGGTGCAGAAATTCTGGATTCATATAGGAAGTAGGGAGGGTTTTTGTGGAAAAAGAACAAAACAGTATATGCAAATTGAACAGTGGTGAAGAAATGCAATGAAAAACCTGCAGGACTTTTCATTACCGTGTCAAAATCAGCCAAGGGAGAACTCAAGAGTCAGCAAAGATTTCTGCACCAACTCTTCTTTCACTTGTCCCTCCTCCATTGCTCTTGGAATCTCCTGTCTCTACCCCTCCTCACTCACCCCTGAGCCCTCCACCATATAACTCCACACACCTGAACCTTCTGTGAACACACACAAAATGTTAGATGCCAAGGGACTGAGGAGTCAGTAAAGACAGCCACAATCACAAAATAAATATCTAGATACATTGAGACTTGCTAACTCAACATCTTTTCTCCAAATGTTAAAGTCAACAAAGAGATCCAATTCCTTTCTTGGGGAATAAAGACGTTTAAAGGGCAATTTTAAAAAGGAACTAACTGGTCATGAAAAGATCCAGATGTGCCTATGTTTTGAAAATATTTTTAAGTCAAAAAATGACTACTCAAATGAAGGTCACAAAAGTCTCTGTTTAATGTGGCTGTAGCTTAGGAGGGAATCAGACTATTTATAAGCTAGAAGCATTTTAATTCTGTAAGTTAGGGGTGGATTCAAAGTTTTGCAGAAAAAGCTTTTGAATTTTGAGCCCTTATACACCAGTGTAATTGCAGTACAAACAAATCTCCCACTGTAGTTCCAGGCATCTTGGCAGTAAGATCCAAGCTTTAAAGTTTAAAGCCTAGTTTAAGGATTGAAATTTAGAGCCATGCAAGGTGGTACATGTCTATAGTTTCAGGTCTTGAAGGCATTCACAAGAGACTTACCACATTAGAGGTCAGCCTGAGCTACATGGTGAGTTCAAGGCCGGTCTGAGCTACATAGTGATATACCTTGTTTCAAAACAACAAGAGTGAATCAAATAAAAAGAATTGAACTTCAGTAGCTGGATATTGCATATCAGTCATGCACGCACTGTTCGTAAGCAGTTTGTGACTGAGTTTATAGAAGCATTAAGTTTTGGGTCCAAATGTCTATATCATGTGGTCTGCTGGAGCCTCTCTCTGCTGCTTTGCAATGAGTTTGCTTGCCTATGAAGTTCCTACCATGCAGATTAAGTATTAAGAAGGCATTTGATCAGGCTTGTAGGGTTGATTCCACATGGTGAGGTTTGTGCATGTGGTTTCATGCCCACACTGTTCACTCCCCTTCATTCTTCACAGCCTTCCATTGTGTGATCACAGACACTTGCGGGTCATTTTATTCCCTGTAGTTTTCACTAGTCATGCCTCCATGAGAATTCTTATGGGTTGTCTTCCATGCAGATAGATGACTTGCATCCTTGTTAACTTTCATGTCTGCACCTGTGCATGGTTTTTGGGTTCTTAGTTGTAATTTCTGGGTTAGCAGCTGCTTCTCATGAGTCTCCTGGACTTGTGCCAGTTTTTATTAGAGTTGCACATGAGTTTAGATGACACCCCTTCTTTCTGTGGTCTCCACATCCCACTGGGTCATGTCTACTAATTTCCCAATAAAAGCTCTAGGGTAAAGAGAATGGTGGGAAAGACCAACCCATGTCCATTGTTGGTGAGGATGTACAAGGTGCAGCCACTATGGAAGTCAGCGTTGAAGTTACTAAAGAACCTGAAACTAGAGCTACCATAGGACCCAGCACACTGCTGAGTATTGACATAAATGATTGTAAATGTACATGTTGCAGAGATGCCCCACACCCATGTTTACAACTCCATTATTCTTAACAGCTAGGAAATGGAGCCAGCCTGGATGTCCATTAACAGAGAATTGATAAAGAAAATGCGTTGTGTACATAGAATGGAATTTTCCACAGCTATAAAGGAAACCTTAAGTCATGACAGTTTTCTGGAATTTGGGAACGTGAATTTAAGTTGAAATCATGTTAAGCTAAATGAGCCAGACTCAAAAAGATACATGCCGTATTTGGTACCTAGATTTAAAGTTACACACACACACACCCCCCCGAGCTGATATGTTTGCAGGTCAAAAATCTATAAAGGAGAGATCACAAGATAGGAGGAATAAGTCTTAAGGGAGTTGGGAAATAGTGGGGACAATTGAATATACATAAGAGAAAGGTGGAAGGGAGACTGAGTTGGGAAGGAAGGGAGTCAGTTACAAGAGGGGGTGTGTGTGGAGGAGGCAATGGTAGATCAGAACCAATTAGAGCCATGCATAATGGCACATGTGTGTGGCAGGCCATGGTTAAACATATTACTTTGCATGCTAACCTAAAAACTTAACACTATTTGAAAAAAAGGATCACAAAAAAACAGGATCACATTGATAGGTGGTCTAACTGGATCCTATCCTTACCAAAAAATAGGTATTCCTGTCCCACTCAGCAATCATTCAATATTGTGTGAAAACATGTACTCTGGATCCCCAGCCTTAGTGGGCTAGGCCTCACTCACCAGCTAAGTCTTTGTGATCCATGAAATGTGAGCATGTCTCACCTCTCCAAATACATTTATCCAGTTCCTTTGGCATGCATTCAGTATCCCTTATCATATAGCCTCTCCTACTCAAAACTCACAATGATTTCACCTAATTATCACTGAGGGCTGCACGTTAACTTAACTCCAGGCTCTGTTTGTTTTACCAAATGAGACCAGTGCCTATACCAGCTGGCCTCGGAGCAAGGCAGGCCCAGGCTATGGCCTTTTTGAAAATGTTTTCTCCAAGGGTAAGCTTTGTAAGAATTCCCTGATGATTGTAGTGCATTACTATAAAAATATACAAAGTGGGGCAACTTGTAAAGAGAATTCCATGGCCCATGATTCTGATGACTGAGAGGTCCAAACACCATGGCACTAGAGTCCTGATGAGGGCCCGTAGGTATAGTCCGGCATGGCAGGTGCTACCAATGGCAGGAATGTACTTGTGAGAGCTTATATGGAGACTGAGGAGGCAAGAGAACATGGCGGTGCAAGCTGGAATTGCTCTATTAACTGCACCCACTCTTGCAGGGACTAACTGTTGTTTTGAGAAACACATCAGTCCCTCTTGAGAGTGGTGCCCTCATGGTCTAAAGAACACACTATATTAGGGTTCAGCTTCTAGCATGTGACTCTTTGGCAGACACACTTCAGTTGCAATCAAACTCTAGAACTAGGCATGGTTTTCTGTGCTCAGTGGTATGGCATAGGTGACAGTCGGAACACAGGAGACTGATGTCGGTCAACTCTTGGTGATAGTTGCTTGTGTGGTCAGTTTACTGGGGACACCGCTGTTCCTTGTAGAGTGCTGTCACCATGGGTCAAACTGTGTCCCCTAAAAGACACATTTTTATTTGAACTCAAATTCAAAGATGACACCTTGAGATGTAGCACAAATGTATCATTGCCATTTCTGACCTGTTTTCAAATTTTTCTGCTCTGTCCAGCTGACCTGGATGATGCAGGAGCATGCGTTTATTCAGGAGTGATAGCTGATCCAGGAGACAATTCAGCAGTGATCCACAGAGAGTCATTAAATGGAGCCATACATTCACATCTGGATTCAAACATGCTAGTCAGCCATATAGCAAAGTCATTGTTCTTTATCTTGAAGAGTGTAAACTGCTCTTTCTGTTATACAGATCAGCAAGATCTGAGTCGTCAGAGGAAGTCTCTCGTCCCTTTGGAATTATATGTGACTTAGGGAAGAGTAGCATTCTTGCAGTTTCTATCATGTGCAATGGCACACAATTCGGAAACAAAGAGAAAGAATACGGTGGTTAGTCAACTTTCTAGTAGCTATGGGTGCTTTTTCATTTGGAAATAGGGTTCTATAGAAATAATCCAATTGATGAGGTGATAAGGGGAGCCCTAACCCAACATGACTCATGACCTCAAAAGGGGGAAATTTGGACACAGCGCCAGGAGGAGACTGTGTGAGGAGGAAGTAGAAGTTTGAAAGATGCCACAACCCTAAGAGTGGCTGGGGCACAGGAAGAGACAGGGCAGCTCCTCCATCAGAGCCTTCAGAGAGTGTAGCTGTGCACATTCTGCATTGGAGACTTCCATGTGAGAAGCAGATGTCAGGCACAGGAACCTGGGGACATTTCTAGAGGGCAGTTCCTGTCTTCCCCACAGCACCCTGGTCTCCTTGTCCCCAGTGTCCTTCCTGTAAGCTGTTTCATCTGAGTCTTTTCTTTCCTTCCTCACCTCTAAGTTTTATTCTTACAAGACTGACTATATAAACAGCACACCAGATCTCTCAGTGCAGAAAGGGCAATGGCAAATTTTCTCAGATTTCCAGGGCAAGGAAGACAGGCACCCACAAAGCCCAAGGCCTACCTTCCTCGTGGTGTCTCAGTGCTCCCAATATGGCACGAGTGAATTCCTAGGGTACACTCCCTGCTTGTCCATGTTTGTCCATTCAAAGCACCCTACGTCAGACCCTTTGAGATTAGGGACATTTACTCTGAAGAGGCCTCATAGGTGCTTGTCCTCTGAGCTGGAAAGAGAGTATAACATGGGCCAGTGAGAGCTTGCTTTGGTAATAGTCACCATTAAGATAAAGCACAATTTTCTGTATGAGCATAATTTAATTGGACCATATTATATGAAGCTATGCTAATCTGCCAGGCATGTAAAATATGTGTAACTGTGTGTTAATGCGCTATAGCCTAAGATTTATCTTGGAAAATAGCTGGTCCCTAATCCAGGGTGTGTCTGTGTTGAGCCCCTCAATAGTCCAAGTGATGGACGAGTCCACCCCCAAGTTCCTTAGCAAAGCCAGTGGTTATGCTGGTGAGTATGCGCCTGGAGAGGACTCTTTCCAGATGTGGTCACATTAAACATGCTGATGACAGAGATGAAGGAGGCTGTTCAGAGTGTCTTGTTACTTGTCACTTCAGCTCTAAGCTGAATGGTGATGTGTGTCTGTGCCCACAGGACATTTAGAAGAAAAGAAACATCTACTTCCCTGCCTTCTGCCTGCCCTGGCTCTCTGTTGTAGCCTTCTACAGGCCTAGGGCACAAGCAGAGTCATGGCTGGGGTACCCCGAAGGTGCCACCTGTAGACCTGTGCCACCTACCTGCAGCCTGCTTCCTCAGGATGCAGGGTGTGAAGTGCTGGTGTAAATTAGGTAACACTAGTGTGTTCTCACTGAGATCGGTGGCTCTTGATTCCTGTGTTCTCCAGCAGAACCCAGTGTTCAGATCTCCCCTTGCTCACTTAACTTCTCCTGGTTGTTGGTGGGTCCCCAGAGCCTTGCATACATCAGGCTCCTGTCCAGTCCACAGTCCCACACATCCCTCCTCCTAAAGCCTTTACTGAGATGGCTACTGTCTCCAGCAGCCCCTCATTTAATATTGCAGCTGGCTTTCCGCCACTCTCTTCTGCATCCTTTATGCTACTCTAATTATTCCAGTATTTTCATTCTTTTCATGGAATTTCTCCATCTCTGAGACAGAGCCTTGCTTACCTCCCAGGGAACTTATTGATCATTGCAGCAAACAAGAGCCATAGCTCCAAGGATGTGATTCTTGTGTGTTTCTGTCCATGGATAGTTTCTGGCATCTGACACAGAGCACACATTGACTCTTCCTGGGGTGGGAGGTGAGATGAGTAATTCATTGATCTAAGTCCCAGTGGAAACACCCCACTAGGAGCCTCCTACAACCCTGGGTGATGCCCCTTAAGGAGTCTAGGGGTAAAGGATGATATTCTCCAGCACATCCTAACTTGGCTGCTGAAGGAACAGAAAGTCTTAGTAAGAGACGTGTTACCATGAGGTAGCAACTCCCAGTGTTCTATCCATGATTCAGAACTGTCCTGAGCTAAGCATGTGCATGTGGGATTCAGTGCAGACAAATGCCCTCCACAGGCACCAATGGGCACTTGGAACCAGAGATGCTCACTCTGGCCTTCAGATCAGAGCATCAGGGAAGGCCTTGAAGGTGGTGGCGTTCTGGCTGGAATTCACATACCAACAGGCTTCTCATTTCTTAGCCTGACTTTTGTGGGTTTTCCTTCACCATCTTCTGCCAGCTGTTTCAGAATCTGCAAAGCCCGAGAGGCTGACGGCTGATGGAAGACAGTGAAGGGCATGAGCCTTTTTTGTTGTGATTTGTAGGTAGGCAGTGATAAGGGTGTGTGGACATGCCCTTATTTGTAGGGGAAGGCCTGGTGTGGTATTCCTGGCTTACAAATGTTGCTGAGAGTATCCACCTCTAGAATGAGAGCAGGGATAAGTGACCCTGACCTCTACCAGCTTGGCTGGGTACACTGTCTCACAGAGAAGTCTCCATATCACGGGCTGATCTGCCCTTGTCCGCACCACCCTTCCCTTGGCACCCACAGACACATTGTGTCAGTGAGGTTCCACATGTGAGTTTCCCTGCAGAATGCTTCTAGGCAGGAACTGTGGAAATTTTATGTCGGCGATTCCTACCCACCACCTGTTGGCTGCAAGTCAATAGTTCTAACTTGAGGAATCTCAACAGAGCTGGGGCTTATGGAATCCTGGCGGGTAGTTGGACATGGTGAGAAGCTGATACACAAATGCTATGTCATCGAGGGGAGAGGAAGGGGCTCTTTACTCAGAGTGACAAAGTTAAGGAGTTCATCAGTCATGTTGGTCAGCCATGCCAACAGGCTCAAGAGGGATTACGAGCCTCCAGTGAGTGATAGCTGGCAGAGAGGTAATTTGAAAGTACTGAGCCCGTTCTTCCACCTTTTGTGTTTATTTTCCCCATTAAAAAGTACACTTTCATTTAAAAAATTAGAAGTACCAAACAAGAAAGGCAATAAGATGTTACATACGTCTAAGGCTAAGATATGACAGTGGCTGCTTTGTTCTGTTTTCTTTCAACTCTATTCTGATGACTGAACAATTAAACCTACTCTATCTAAACAATTCCATATCTTGCTTTATAATTTAATACAATGCCATAAATATATAACTAAGGAATTTTCAGTTCCTGGCAAACATTTGCTAAATGGTTTGAAAAAATCCAAGAAACTGGATTATTTCTAAACATACTGTGATAAATAACACTGGACACAGAATTTCAATTAGAGTTGTTCCTTGTGGTCATTTTTCTACATGTTAGTTTGTTTTTTGGGTTTGGGTTTTTGTTTTTTGTTTTTTGTTTTTGGTAAAATTTGTTCATGCAGAAGACTAGCTAAAGAGTCTAAACCATGTGTTAAAAGCACAGATAGCTTTAATGGTTCTCAGTACATGTAGGAATCTGGCTTGACTGCTCTACAGCACTCAGCCATGATGGGCATTTGGCTTACCAGGTGGCCCCTGCAGGCAACTCACATCTTACATGACAAACAAAACGTTAAGACATTCAGCCACGCATTGTCCTGGCTGCTGATGGCGCACTATTTCTTAACTGATGCTTGACATGTTGACAGTTTTTGAGAAAGGCCAGTTGCATTCTGGTTGGCCCCAGCCCATCTTCGTCTAGCTTGGTAGAAACCGTTCCTCCTGTGTGGAGAGCAGAGATCTATTGCCTGCTGCTGTACAGGGCATGCTTCTGCCTGGAGTCCCTGAGAAACTACACACTCCGCAATCCTGGATCTGTTTGCTTCTTTCTTTGGTATTTTCTTTTGCCTTTCACAGGTGGTTCTTGTTTACTGAGACTGGTTTTGTTCTCCCCTAAAACAATGTGCACTGCATTGTTAAATCACTTTTAAATATAGTTAAGTGGAAAGAAATCTCACATCACCCACTTAGAATGGTTCCTATCAAAAAGACTGATGATAGCAAGAGCTGGCGAGGATGTGGAATGCTGTGCACACTGTTGGAGGGAACGGAACTGAAATGACCTAGCTGCCCACCAGCTGATGAATCAATGAAGCAAATGTGATGCGTGTACTAAATGGACTCTCAGAAGAAGAATGTCATTTGTGACAACATGGATGACGCTAGAGGTCATTGTGTTAAGTGAAATTAACCAGGCACTAGGTAGTTTTACTTGTGTGTGGACTCTCAGGACCGCTGATCTCACAGAAAACTGACCAGTGAAGGTACGAAACTAGTCAGGGACAAAGAAGAAGCTGAGGGTGCTATTGCTTGGTGACCATGGACAGTTGTTTTTTCTCCTATATATTTGTATGTGTGTTCACATAAGTATATTATTTTGAATGCTTTGTTATTTTTGTAGCAATTGAAGTATTTCGTTTTACAGTTTCCAATTCTTTTATCACAAATGGAGTTGACCACTTCCCCACCAGACATAGGTCCCATGATTTTCTTTTTGAGGTGAATAATTACTCTTGTTATTTCTCAGCTACCTAATTACGGGGATCTTGTTGGTTCTTATAATTTTTATTTTTATATATTTTAAAAAATGTGTGTGTGTGTCTGCCCAAAGTGGTTTTTGGATTCCCAGGAACTAGAGTTCCACATGGTTGTGAGCCTGATGTGGGTGTTGGGAACCTAACCTAGGTCCTCTACAAGATTAGCAAGCACTCTTAACCACTGAGTCATCTCTCCAACCCTAATTAGTTTTCTTTATTTTTTTAAAGTTATTTTGTGTGTGTATGTGCATGTTTGCACATTGTGCATGTATGTGGTTCCACATAGATGGGGGGGGAGGGACAAAAGTCATTGTCAGGTGCCTTCCTCTGCCTGGTGTTTTGAGACAAGGTTTCTCTCTGAACCTGGAGTTGTCCAACTAGCTAGCCTGATGGCCAGCCAGCCCCAAGGCTCATCTTGTCTCTGTCTTTCCAGTGCTAGGTGGATAGGGCCCCTCTGCTATGCCCTGCTGTGTGCGGTGAGGAGGAACAAGCTCAGGTCTTTATGTCTATGTGACAGACACATCACAGAATGAGGAATCTCCTCAGACCCCAGTTTTTGTAATTTCTAGGAGCTTATATGTGTAACATTACCCATTTTCTGTGATGTTCCCCTGCCTAATTCCAAGCATTCTGCCAAACAGATGGACAGATTTCCCTAAAAGAAAAAAAAAAAAGTCTTCCCTGCAGCTGCCTGGACCACTGGCCTTGCTCTGGAGAGATGCTCTGTGTTTCTTTCTTGCTCTCTGCTTCCCGGCGCCTCCTGCCTCGGGCTCACCCTTCATGATCTGGGTCATGTTTGTTTTACTTTTCATGACAATTTATTAAAATAAGTGAGTCTCTGTGTTTAGCCACAGACCATTTCCTCTCTCCTCCCCCAAGAAAAACAGAGATAGTTGGCATTTCTAGTGCTGGAAAGAATGTCTCAGAGAACACGGGCCCAAAGACCCTCCGCAGCCTCATTAATCAAACCCAAATGGGATGCACCCGAGCTGGGCGCAGGCCCTTTCCTATGGTGGGATCAGATTGCACAGGCAAGGTGGCTTAGGCATGATGTGTTGCCAGAGGTCTTGGTGTAGAGATAGGCTGGCCCTGCCTCAGAAGCACTGCTGTTGGATGGAAGGCACAGGAGAACATTGTGGCTATGGGATGGGGAATGATAGCCATGTTAGTCATAGCACATGTACACAGGCCCTACAACTACCTTGCACATCATCATGCTTGTAGGGGTCTTCGCCTACTATCTCAGAACTGGAGAGGAACCAGGTATGGGCAGCAGAGGGAATACCCCATGCACCTGTGAACACTCTGCTATCGTGGGCTCATTGACCCCGGGGCTGTGGTTTTGATATCCTAGGAGGCCAGGGTGTGCTCTTGTACTACCAGCATTCCAGCACAAAGGCAGAATTTCTCTGGGTAATGCAAAAGTGCCACCTATTTTGGTTGGAATGAAACAAAATAACTAAGAAATGAGGGAAATCGAGCTCGCTGAGATTAGCTTGACACATACATCTATTTAGCAAGTGATAATTTGAACAGGCAGTTGCAATGTTTGGGTTTCATCCTAATTTTACTTTTCCTTACTTATTCTTTGAGAATTTCATACATGCATAAAAGGTGTCTCGATCATATCACTCTCTTTTCCTCCCTAACTTCTTCCAGAACCACCCCTTCTCCCTCACACACTATTCCTCTTTCTTTCTTTAATTACCTGCTTAATCCAATTAGTGCATGGGTGTGGTTCCATGGACTGGAGCAAGGTCAACCTATCATGATATGCTCTAAGCTTTGGGGAGAAAGACTGTGATAAAGAAGTTGTATTTATGGCTGAATATTCCATGGCCACTTAAGCTCCATACTTTGATCAGTTGAGTCCCTGTATTTACTGCCATGCCCTGCCCAGAGGAGCTTCTCTGATGAGGACTAGCAGCTGCACTATTCTACTGATACTGAGATATGTACACATTTTTCTATTAATTTTAACATGTGTTCATAGGTTTTTGTGACATTTACGACACAGACCTAATTCATCATTGCCCTTCTCTATGTGTTACGCTCACTCTACTCCCCACCCCAACCCTTAGCAACCACTGATCTCTTCTGTGTACTTTTGTCCTTTCCAGAAGGTAGTGTAAAGGAAATCACACGTGCTAAGACTGGGTTCACTCACACAGCATTAAGTCTTCCAGATTCATTCTATGGTGTGGATCAATAGTCCACTCTCTTTTGTCCCTGATAGCACCCATTGTCTAATGTTCCCTGCCCCCCATTCAACTGTTGAAAGGTTCTCTGAGTTGTAGGGATAACCTGTTTCTAAGGATGGATCTACTATTTTGGGTTCCTACAAGCAGTATGCTGGGAGAGACTGCCTTCATTGGTCTTTGATATTTGTAATATACAACAACATTGACCTTAGCCTTTCTCATAGTGACATCACAACATTCCACTTTAATTCCCTTAGTAGCTGGTGTTGATTGCCTTTTATGTGGCTATATACCATTTGTATATTCCCAGGTCTTTCCAAATATATATTTTTAACTTTAACTGGGTTCTATATTTTCGTTGTGTTGAGTTTTGATAGCTCTTCATATATTTTTGAGTGCTTTGTCTAATTTGCGAGACAAATTCTGGCATATGGTCCCAGCCAGAGTTGGAGGCAGAAGATTGTCCAGCCGGATCCAGTCCAGGTACAGCTGGTGCCAAGAGCTCTAACACTGGGCTGGGTCTGTCAAGCATGCCTACCATTGAGCAAGCAGGGGTTTAGTTGTACACAGACAGATCAATCCCGTGTGTGTGTGTGTCTGTGTGTGTGTGTGTGTGTGTGTGTGTGTGTGT
>CAJQZJ010037469.1:3800120-3831697 GCA_907164525.1 Lophiomys imhausi
TTCTTTCTTTCTTTCTTTCTTTCTTTCTTTCTTTCTTTCTTTCTTTCTTTCTTTCTTTCTTTCTTATGTGTGTATGGGGGCTTTTTGAGACAGGATTTCTGTGTGTAATAGCCCTAGCTGTCCTGGAATTTGCTTTATAGACCAGGTTGGCCTCGAACCCACGAAGATCCACCTGCCTCTGCTTCCCAAGTGCTGGGATTAAAGTCATGTGCCACCACACTTGTCTTATTTTTAAATTTTTGAGTTGTGTCTTGTTTTCTCACTTAGGATATCGGTTTCTCCCTTTAAATAATTCCCAAACAATATTCTTTCCCTATTTTTCTTTAAAACATTATATCAGTTTTACTTTTTTTCATGAGGTTTTGAACACTTTAGGAACTTAAGCCCCTGTAGTCTGAAATTTGATTCTGATTTACTTTGACATGGAGACATGTCTCAGTACCTTTTAGTAGGTGCCCTTCCTTTTCCTTTAGTCATGTTAAAGATTCCTTTGGTCCTACACAAATCAATTCCCCAACTGCTTAGCTTATGGTGCTCAGATTTCTGGACACTGGGGTCTGACATGACATCCTGGAGCACACCTGGCTGCTCTGCCTACAATGACTACTCTGTCCTAACACAGACCTTCCCAAGTAGTCACCCTGGAGTGTCCACATCATCCTAGAGGATGGAGGATGTCATGCTTTCTTGCCACCTTCTCCTCCATCTTCTCTCACACTACAGCTTACTGGCTACATCACAGCAGGGTCATGTCTGCACAGACTCAGGTGGCGTGTTCTTCGGGGCACATAGTTGCAATGACAATTGTGATCAAAGTCCACAGCAGGCTTCTGGCTGCTTTGCCCACCTGTTTCCTCCTCCTGCTGAGATTTTTGCTTGCTGTGCTTCAGAAGCACTTGCATCCTGCCCATCCCGAGTGTGTTCCCATCCCAGGGCATCCATGTCCTTCTTCCTGTCACTTCTGTTACCTGGGAAGGCTGTTTAGCTCCTCTGCACCTCATTCAAGCTTCCCTTTACCAAAGAGAACCTTCTCCACTCACCTCTGAAATACAACTCTCCTTCTCATGTGATTTTTTTTCCTGAGATCAGGAAAAAAGATTTATTTGGCTTCGCGTTAGCTATTCACTATTGCAGTGTGTTTTGTTTTGTTTTTGTCACCTCATGTCCTATACACTGGAAGCTAAGCCACCGCCAACAAACATTTTGTTGGTTTCCTTCACTGATCTGTTCTCAAAGCTGAGAGCAGAGCTTGACACAAGAATAGAGTCAGAAACATGTGTTCCTAGATGAGTGAATAAGGTTTCCAGTTGAAAAAAATTTACATTTTTAATAATAGTCTAAGTTGAGCTTCAAGCTCTTTCATTTGTCTGCTTTGCAAACATTTTTCTTGGCTGTTCCAGGCTCTTTGCTTCTTGACTTGAATTTCTGGGCATGTACCAGATTTCAGAAACTCACAGGTATTTCAGTTAGAAACACATTGAGTTAGTACCCTAACTTGATGTGAACACATTATGTAAACATGGAGTCTCCATGTAGGTTTTCCACCACATTATGTGGATTTCCCCTCATGTTTTCCAATAAATTCAAAAGGTTAATAGCACGCACACCTCCTCCTAGATTCACCAGGGGAGCAGCACCGTTGTTGGCTGTACCCCATAAATGACTATAGCTTTAACTTCTGCGGTTCCCAGTTCCTGGTGGGGGGATATCAGTCATTTTTGGTATGCTGGTCTTCTAAGGTTAGTTGGGCTGTCGTGATCCGACAGTGAGCAATTGGGTCTCCTGTGGCTGAGCACTGTTTGAGCTGCTGGCTTCTTCTGCACATCGCTCTATCTGATTGCTCTCATTGTCTCAGCATTGGTTTTTCTCCCTGCAGGATGGAGGCAGGGAGCACACACATCCATTTTCCTGGGAATGCTTCTGAGACTGTGTGGCCAATTATGATGTTTATTATTGGCTTAGCATAGGCACTCCATTTCTCTCATTTACTAGCATGCATGATTTTATTATGAATCAGTGTTGAATTTTATGGATTGTCTTTTCTTCTTCATGTGTAATGCGATAGATTATAGTAATCTGTTTTTCTCTGAGGAACCATGGGTCTATTTCCAGGATAAACCCACTTTTCATGTCATCATTATAGCCATCTGAATTGTGTTAGTATTTTACTTCAGATGTTTGAAATGATGAGCATTAATTAGTAAGATGGTCTTTGCTGTTGTGTGCAGTGCTGGAGACAAAACCCAGGGCTTCTTACGGCTGGGCAGATGCTCTTCCTCGGCAATCCCTCACTCAGTCCAGTAAGATTGCTCTTGCATTTTCATTTCCTGTAATGGCTTCGGAAAAGTCAAGATTATTCTGGTTCCACAGAACAAGCGTCATGCATCTCCCTCCTATTGTAGTGTGGATGAGTGTGTATATTAGCAAGGCAGCTGTTGCCTGAACGTCCGATGCAGACGTTTGGTGTAACTCTCTTAATTTGAGTACCACTGCATTTCCGATGCTACTTCTTTAATGTTTTTGATACAGATTTCCTGTTTTCCTGGCAAAACTGACTGCATATTTCTAGAAAATGGGTGATTTACTCATCTTTTCATAAGTGTTGTGGTCAAGATGATAGTATTATTTTATTATTTTTTTCTTTGCTGGTGGGGTGAATCTGCCTTGCGTTTATCTGCTTCTTACTGACTTAAACTTTCCGTTTCTCCATTAGCTCTGCAACACATTCCCGTGCCTTGGCATTCTTTTCAAAATCCCATGTTTTAGTGTCGTCTTGCTCCTCCTCCCCTGTTTTCTGCTTAATTAGCTTCGATGTCTATCTCTGTAATGTTCATATTCCCATGTTCTTCTGGCTGTTTTACTTATCATCACCCTCTTGGTTCTTGGGTTCAATTGTTTAGTTTCACACTTTCCTGATTTTGAAATAAACATCTTCCAAAACACAAAATTTGTTATAAATACTGCTTGAGATTAATGATATAAATTTGGATTATAATTTCCCTGTAAATCAGAAGTTGTGTTACATTTTAAATTTGTTGTCTATAAAAATGTACCATGGTGCTTTTTTGTTAGGTCAGAGAATGGATTCCCGGTATTACTACACGGGCCATCTGCTTCCACCAGCACACACACTAAACCAGGCCTTTCAGAACTAGTTAGTAGCCAAGAATATGGGCTTGTACTCAAAATTTAATAATCTCCTTAGCAAATTCTGATCCGAGAATGTGGACCTTAAAAATGAGTTCAAACACAGTAGCCTAGCTGACTTCAAAGCTGGATTTGAGTAACCATTTTATATTGAATTAGTCAAGCCAAGGGAAAGAAAAAAAAAAAAAGGAGAGCTATTAAAGTAACAACATTCAATTGTTCACTTTACAAAACAGGACTTTATTTCAGAAATCTTATATAAATAGATTCTGTTCTGGTCTTGCTCAGTACATTATTAGATCTATATGATAACTTGCAGAAACAGACTCAACAGGGAGAGCAAAGTCTATAAAATAAGATTTCAGGCTTTCAATGTTAGGCAGAGTCAGAAAAACAACTGAACAGGAATACAGCCATGCCCAGCTGCAGGGCAATGGGCGAACAAAACACTCGGGAAAAGCCAAACTACGAACTGTGAGCATGGGTCACAGTCTGATGACACATGAACCGGGATTTTCACCTTAGCTTCCTGTTTACTTGTGTGAACTTGTGTGAACTGAACAATTAACAGCTTATTCAAACCTAGCTCTTCTAACCTGTAAAATGAAATGGAGGAATTTTATGCGGTGGTGTTGGCTGTGTGTTTGAACATTTGATTCTCAGCTGGTGGCACAGTTTTGTGAGTTTGGGGTACCTGCTTGGTCAAGGTGGGTAGTAGAGGGTGGGCCTTGGAAGGCAGAGCCAAGCCCTTGTTTCAAGCCTTGCTCTTTTGGTTTCCAGTCTAGCTGTTATCTGCAGGTTGGCCACTTCTCTTAATGCCTTTCCTAAAACCATCAGCCCAAATAAATACTTTGTCTCCTAAGTTATGTTGCCCTGTGCTATAACACAGCAATGCGAAGATTAACCAGTATGCATGAGTAAAATGTCTGGAGGTAGTTCCCACCCTCTCAAAGATACCAGGGAGCATGGTGGTTAGCAGCTGTGTCCCTGAGCTAATGGACCCTGGTTCAGAAATGGCTTCCAAGTTTGTGGCCTAGGCCTCACTTTCCTTAGTCTTAAAAGGTGATAACATACAATCTACTTCACAGGGCTTTGATAAAGATGAATTAAGACTTTAAGATCTCAAAGAATTTAGGAATAGGTTTGGGTTCTAGTAAGCAATTATACACATGCACATGAGGGAGAAAGAGAGGAAAGAGAGAGAGGGGGGCACTCATAGAAGCTATCAAAACAAATGTATCTCCATAAAAGACTTAAGTTCACTTTCTTATTTTTAAAAGAATCTTAAAAATCAGGCAATTCTGCTGTCTCATGGGGCGAGGGTGGCAGGTCGCGAAGGTGCAGACTGAGGAGAAATTGTTACAACAGGTACCATTTTATTCGCCACTCATCCCAGCTGCAGGGCATTCTGGAAACACAGTGGATGCAGAAGTGCTTGAGGCCCAGGGTGGTATCGTTGCTTGTGGACAAAAACTGGCCCATTGCCCGGGGATGGAGGCTGTGGACTGTTGCTGTCTGAGCTGCCTTACTTGATATGGAGCAAGAATACAGTCACACTGAGCCCAGAGCCCAGTCCATCTGGGGTCCTTTAAGGTAGCCCCCACCACCAAGGTTCCCTGGCATAAATGTGCTGTAGACCAATTCAACCATCATACTGTCACTAGGAAATTGTCCTAACCTAGAGCCATCATCTTTCAAAACTGCAGACTTCTCTGTCTTTACCTGGTCTTGGAGCTAAAAAAAAAAACAAAAAACAAAAAAACTAATTTATATAGCAACATGACTTCCTTAGACTAGAGTCTTTAACTAACTAACTAACCAATTAACAAAAATTATGTCAAAGGTACACACTTGAGTTGATAAACGGGGTAACTATGTGAACAGTGGATTCATTTTTGAGAAAGTGATCAGCAAAGAGACATATTCAAGTTCAGTGATCACCAAAGAGTATGAGTTTCAGTAATAGCCTGGTGGGCTCTCACAGACTGACCTAGGTGTGAACAAATCCTCTGTGTGGTTGGGCCACTGTGGGAGGAGAAACTCTCCCAAAGGCTGCAAGAACCAGGAAAAAATGACGCAGGAGACAATTCAGTAGTAACCATCAGAGCCCAGGGAGCAAGTATAGTCCGCCTCATTCATAGGTTCATAAGCAGGCTGTTCCTCAGCCAAGTGGGTACCCAGGAGCTCTCATGGTGTAGGACCAGGCCTGAAGGTTTCTGCCACGACCCATGTGGGGCCTCACTGGCCTGTGGCACTAGGCTTGATAGGGTCATTAGATTTTAATGAACTGCTTCCAGATAAAACTGGAGTAACACCCGACAGATTTACCTGCCTGCTCAAATTGGAGAGAAAAATAATAATAAAGAATAAAGCAGCTGGGATTGCAGGTCAGGCAAGTTTTTGTTTTGCCTTTTGCTGACTCTACAGTAAACAACATAAAAAGTCCGTTTATTTTTTATCCATTGTTAAGTTAGCACACCAAGTGATGGGTTTCATTATAGCCTTCTCATATATATGCACTGTTGTACTTTGTTCTCATCCCCTCTCCCACCATCTTTTCCCATCGCCCTTGTCCCATTCCTGTCAGGTTCCTTCTCTCCAGTCCATATAACTCCCATAACTCTTTTTCCTCCCACCCTATTCCCTTAAGATTGTTTCCTTTCACCTCATGATCTCCTTTCTAGTTTTCTGAGCATGTGCGCATGCGCACACACACACACCCATACACACACACACACACACACACACACACACACACACACACACACACACCTAGATTCTGTATCTGAGATGGAGAAACGTGGTGTTTGTTCAAGTGTGGCTTATTTTCGCTAGCATGAAGATGTCCAGTTCCATAGTTTCGTGCGAGTGTTATGTCATACTGAGTGCTGTGACCTCATATTTTTATGGCTGAAAAATTCCATTGTGCACACACTCCATATTTTACCTATTCATCTGGTGATGACTGGCTCCATTTTCTAGTTAGTTACTGCTCATAAACACCGATGTACAGACACCTCTGCATCAAACTGGCCTGGAGTGAAGTCCTTAACTGAGGTGCTTATGAGTAGCATTGTTAGGGTCTCATGCTGCTTCTGTTTTTAGGTTTTTGAGGAACTTCTGCAGTGACTGCCCAAGTGAATGTTCCCACCAGCATGTGTGATGGTTTCTTTTCTCTTTTTGGTTTTTTTCGAGACAGGGTTTCTCTATGTAACCCTGGCTGTCCTGGACTCACTTTGTAGACCAGGCTGGCCTCAAACTCGCAAAGATCCACCTGCCTCTGCCTCCCAAGTGCTGGGATTAAAGGCGTGCGCCACCACCGCCCGGCCTGTGTGATGGTTTCTTATGCCCCCACATCCTTTTCAGCACTTGTCCTTTTTTGCTTGATGGGAACCATTATGATGTAATCTCAAAGGAACTTTAATTGGCCATTTTCTGGGTGATAAGTCTGTAGGACACTTTTATACATGCCTGGTTTTAGGACAGTACCATACAACTGTTGTGACTACTATGGCCCTATAGTAAAAATTGAAATTTAGCTATCGTGTTATATATAACATTGCTCTTTTTTTCATCAGGTTTGCTTTGGCTATCTAGGTACTTCCGTGTTTCAGTATTAATCTTAGATTTTTTTTTTTCTAATTCTGTGGAAAGTACTATTGGATTTTGATTGGGACCTCTCTGAATCTATATAAACTACTTTTGGTCATGTAGCTATTTTACACGATTATTCTGCCAGTCCATGATCACAGATGACCTTTATGCTTTGAGTGTCTCCAACTTCTTCCTTCAGGGTCCTGATGTTTTCTCAGTAGAAGTCTTTCACCTGCCTAGCAACTGGTGTCTGTTGCAGGGCATTTTATTCATTTTATTTTGCAGTTGCTGATTTTCCTCTTATTTCTTTACTGAGTTTTGGGTGCTGACTTTGTCTTGTGCTACTTTACTTTGAGCATGTCCTGCTGAGTCTTTGGTGTCTTTTAAGAAGAAGGTCATGTTTGTCTGCAAAGAGGGATAGTTTGGCATCTTGAGCTATCTGTTCACTCTTTATTTCTCTTGCCTTACTGCTCTTCTAGCTAAGGCTTTGCACACTCCATTGAATTAGAGCAGGAGACAGGGCACCCTTATTTTATTCCTGGCTTTAGGAAAGTTTTCGGTTTTCTTCGACTCACTAAAATGATGTACATATATAATGACAATACATAGACAATGACCATACATAGTTGTCATTACATAAAATATGACCCTCATTTCCTAAGAGAATTTCTGATGAAAAGATACTGAACTTCATATTTTGAGTGTTGCTCACTCTGCTGGAGAAATGCTATGTTCCTATACTTCACAGCAGTAAAAGGAAAATGGGGCCTCTACAAGTTGATCCACTTTAGGCTTAGCGCTATCAAAATCCAGTGTTATCTCAGCCAATGAGACGGCTTTTGGCCACTGAGAGTGGGGTCCTGCCCTTCATTGTCTAAACACAGCTTTTCCTGCAACCTGCACCAAGCCTCCTTTTCTCATTTGTGTGTCCTGGGCTGTCTCATGACCTGGGGCTGTGGCAGGCTGAACTTAGTTGTTTTCTGTTCTTAGTCCTGGGGTAGTTCAGCTTTTACGAAATAGACTCTCTCTGGCTTATGCCTGCCTGGTCAATGGCCTCTGAGTCATAGAATGCCAGCCGTGCTTCTCTTAGCTGCTGACTCATTTGCCTGAGGGATCAGTGTCTCATCAAGGCCTGCAGCTGCGTTTTGGGCTTGCGAAGGCTCTGGGTCACTCTTCTCTTTTGGATAGGGCTGGCGCTTCTCCACCTCTGCCTGGTAGCCAGCCACATAGTTGGAGCTGTGTCTGGCTTGTTATGTCACCTGCCTTTTTCTTGGTGCTTTTCTCTAATTGGACTCTATTGTCACCTTTGTGGATTCCAAAGATATTAATCTTTTTCCTTTTGGAATAAGTCTATATTTTTCTTAGAATTGATTCTTCCCTTTAACCAGGTCATATGGAAGTAGCTTATGATCTACTAGCCAACGTGGAAGGCCTCTAGTTTTTGTTTTCAAAAACACTTTTGTTCTAATTTTTATTCTCCTTATAGTTATCTGATTTTGTTTCCTGAATGTTTTTCCTACGTTCTCCTCCTCTCCTTCCTTTAAAAATCTCTTGGACTTTCCTCTTACTCAACACTCTTTTTCTATTTAAACTTTTAAAAAAATTCCCTGTTCTTTATTTCACTCATGTAATATCTATACATTCACCCTTAACAAGTTTTAAATTATCATGTTCTACATTATCTTTTCTAGTTTGTGTTCTTTGTCAGTAGTAGCATATTAGTGGACCTCTCTACTATATTGTAGCCAAGATGCCAAAAGTACAAAGAAAGAGAAATATTAAAATCTGTAAAGAACAACACCAACAGAGGCAAATAATCAGAATACCATTAGCAACTATAAGAGCCAAGAAATATTCAAGTGCTGAATGTAAATAGCTGTCCATCCACATTGCTATGTTCAGCAAAACTGTCTCTTAAAATTAATGGAGAAATCAGGATATTTCCAGAGAAGCACAGAGTAAACAGTTCGTGACTGCCAAATCAGCTCTGCAGACAGCACTTAAAGGAACGGCATACATGGAAGACAACATTCACAGTGGACAGTGGACATGGTGGACAGTATACACAGAAGACAACATACACAGTGGACATCATACATGATGGATAGCATACATAGTGGATATCATACACAGTGGACAGCATGCACAGTGGTAGAAGGAAGACAGCCTTACCGTGAGAGCACAAAACAGAATAAACTTCATGAAGGGAACATATAAATACAGGAGAATCAAGAAAGAATCCATTGCATCCCATACAATAAACCAGTCAATGTCTGATATAGGGGAGAAAGGAAAAAAAAATCCAGCCATGAAGACAAATAACAAGATACAAGAATTAATGAACTCTTCTCAATAGTATTTCTAAATGTAAATGGTCTTAACTCTCTGTATTTATATATAATCGTGTGCAGTATTTAATAAGAAATGTAAACCTTTATAGATATAAATTCTAAAACCTCCACAAGTCATGTCTTAAAGAACTAAGTCCAATTTAAAAGTTATATACTACAGGAAATAGTGTATTTAATGAGTCTTTTTTATTTAAAAAATTAAAAAGGACTGATTTATGGTAGGAATATGAAAGAGTTTGGAGCTGCAGGTTAGAAAAGACATAGAATGCTGTAAGCAGAGACTAACTGGCCAATCTGGTGAGAGTGAAGAAGACCAGAATGATAATGGTGTTGTGAAAGTGAAGGTCAGGCTCATGGGGGGTTCAGAGGGGAAGCAAGAACTTTATTGAAAATAAAAGAAGGGCCACTGTGTTACACTCTGGCAATGAATCTGGCCACACGCTTCTTGTGTTCTGACATTTGAGTGAAGCTGAATTCAAGACTGGTTGATTGAGGAAAGTGAAAACGGCACAGTATTTGGGCTGTGGAATGGAATGTGGAATATTTCTCTGACCAAACAGGTAGCTCAGGGGCTGTTGTAGCTGTGGCCCAAGAGGACCAGGCCATGTCTCAAACTGGGAGCACAACTTGGGACTGTCCGCCATTGTGCTGGCTGTGGAGGTCTATAGAATGTAGGAGTTACAGGGCTACAAAGACTTGGGGTGAGGCTTCAGGAAAAGCTGTCAAGGCCAGTGATGAATAGAAGGCCAGATTCCCTGCAGAGAGGTCAGGAGAGGTCACTGTGTGAGGCTGTAAAGGTGAAACCCAAGTTGCAATGTGTATCCCAGGATGCTGGAGATGTCAGAAACATGGGACATTGCCAACAGACCATGCAGATCCAGTCCAGGAGAGAGCCCATGTGTGTTGCAGGAAGAGGGACACAGATGCAGGTCCATTGAAGCCCAGGTGATGTCATCTTGAATGCTAGGTACTGAGTGTGAGGCTGTAAGGTTCGGTTTTGGTCCTGCTGGGTTTTGATCTTGATTTGACTCTATCTTGCTTTGTTGTGCCCTCATTCCTCCCCTTGGCATAGGAATGCGTACTTTGTGCCCTTGAAGAACTTTTTGTTTTCTACTTCAAGATTTACCTGTGCTCAGTGTGTCCCAGCCTGCAATAGAGACAGGTAACCCACACTGCTAGTTTGCAGATCTATAGTCTTCTGAGAACTTCACTTTCATAATTGGTCCCTGTGTTGTAAAAGATAACCTCTGAGCCTGTGGAACTCACAGGACTTGATCCTTTCCCTCATTTCCAAGACCATTGTCTTCTTGAAGCACACCAACTGTGAATGCAAGGCAAGATTTAAAAATTTCACCAAAGAACTGTCATGCCCTCATTTTAAAAACAACAGCAACAACAAGAAGAGATGTTGAGTGAACAAGTTCTTCCTACATGATGAAATCGGAACTTCTTGTCCTGTGGAGAGAATCTCAAGTCTTTGGAAACATATTCTTTCCTAGCCTTAGGTCAATGGAGAGCCCAAGAGAACCCAAAACAGACCGTGGTCTCGGCCCAGCACAAATGTTTCCGTTTATTTTTGGGCTTCATGGGCAAATAGGCATCCAGAAGGAATGGGAATTAGAGCTTGTTGACAGCACACATTTTTTTTTTTTTGGTAAAAAAAAAAACAAAACAAACAAAACAAAACAAAAAAACCAAAAACCAAACAAACAAAAAAACATGCTGAAAGGCATTGTGCTTTTAGGGAGCAATTTCTTGGCTCACTCATGTCATAATGTCACTGAAAGTGGCTTATAGTTCAAGCGGCTGGTGTCTCTGTGCCTCTGCCAGTTTGTCCTCATCACACATCCTGTCTGTGTGAGGAGACACTACTTACAATTACAGATACATTACTGTGATCTTGAAGAATTCAGGCTTCCGAGGCTTCCAAAATGACTCCAGTTTACAGACTCTGAAAGGGTAAAGCTCTGTCTTCCCTCCTCCGCCTAAGAGCTTGGTAGCGTGGAAAGTGGAAACATGTGTTTCAGGGCCATGGAAAAGCCTGGAATCTCACGAGGTGGAAACGAGCAGTTCAGGATGGCCAGTGGCTGCAGGGGCTCAGCAGGCTTCCTGTGTGGGGTGTTCACCTTGCAAACACAGCTGGGGAGAGGATGGCCAGATGCTGGAGGAATCTGATGTTTTAGAACAGTGTTGTCTTTACTGCCATTCCCTTGTCTGCTGGGAAAATCATGAAGGTTTTAAATCAATTTCTCATTTAATACAAATCCCTCTCTACTAATACTTCTTGCTGGTACCAGGCTGGAATGGTTCTTCTCAACACCCACATGGCAGCTCAGAACCACCTGCAAGTCTAATTCCAGGGGATCTGATGCTGTCTTCTGGCCTCTGAGGGCAATAGATGAGCATGCACACACACATGCACATTAAAAACAAATAATAAAAATTAAAAAAAATATGTCGGTCACATTTGTGTGAGTTTACTTCTGGGGCCTGCTCTGAAACCTGTGTCCTTCCCTCTGCCAATGCTATACAGTCTTCATTACTATGGCTAGAGGTAAAGTACTGCTCCTTCCTGTGTCAGGCACCAAATTCATCCCTCTTCATTCTGACTCAGCACCCAAGGAACCAGATACCTGTGAGAGTCACAAATTGTGTCACCCAGAGGTTTTGAAATGAGAGAATTTGGACCTGGCAGGGCAAAGGGTGCTGCTGTGTGTCCCAGAGGTCAGCACACATTGCTGAACGTTCTGATCTAGTTTTAACATTCTGACCTAGTTTTCATGGTCCTGTCAAGCACCAGGACCAGGGTGGTGGGGAAAAGTACACACTGCTTTGTGCAAGGATGCAAGAAAAGATGGCAGGAAGGAAGCTGTGTGACCACAAACGTCTGGAGAACCACTCCACTCATGCCTACTACAAAGAAAGACCTTTGAAGGTCATTACTTGATCATGGCCAAAGGCAAGTGTATTCATAATTTTAACCAGTTCTAGTACAAGGAAAATTTACAGTAGTAAGAGAAGCCAAAGGGATTGTCAACCGGAATAGGCTTCGTTCCCATGGTCCAGACAGAGATTTGCACACCTTCGTCTACATTCTCCCAAATTCTCAAAAGCAGATAAATAACCATCACATTGTCACAGTGACAAGTGTGGCTGTGTCAGCCCCACGTATGGTAACCTGTAACCTGTAGTCCTGGTCCTCCACTTCAAACAGACCCAGTGGGATGCTGGCTGAGTGTTCATGGCTCCAGGATGAGGGAAATCTTCCAGTCTGCTCAGAGGTCTTCTTTCCTTGGTCCTACTTAAAACTAAATAATCACCAATTTGCCATTGGACAGCAAGTCACTTTGGGCAAGCCTGTTAGTAGTCATGCCATCACAGGAGCTCTTGAGGCACTATTTATCACTACAGGTACTGGTTGCGAAACTGCTAGAGAAATGGAGTCAATGTTTTCCCAGCAGTGTTGTGGTGGTGACATGGCTGAGGTGCGTCTTAGGGGGATCCCACGTGATTTACAAGTGTCCTGACCTCACAGGCCACCACATACATCCCTGTGTTCTGGTACTCTTGAGGCACCATGAATTTTCTTGGCAACCACCCAGTGCTTGTGGAAAAGACCACTGTATTCATGCATGCATGCCACCAGTGTACATATGTGTGTCTGGGTGTAACTGTGTATGTGTATATGCATGCTAAACACCTTAAGTGTGGAGGTCAGAGGGCAACTTGCAGAAGTTGGTTCTCTCTTCCCACCTGAGGGTCCTGGGGATTGAACTCAGGCTGCCTAGCTTGGTAGAAGGTGACTTTACCCACTGAGATATCTTGCTGATCCCAAATATCACTATTATAAAATTTTTAATTTTTTTTCAAATTGTTGGAATTCCTAGGAACACTGGAATTAATGTGAAGTCAGATGACCCTGGAGTTGCACAGGTGGTTGTGATGAGTTATTTCCTCCACAAAGGAAAAAATGTTGAAGTGCTAATCTTCAATGCCCAGGAATTATGGCTTTGGGGGAGCTGAGATGTGGTCCTCACATTGGGCTCCAATCCAGCACAACCACGTTTTTATTGAAAGAGTAATGGAGAAACACAGGGGAGAATGTCAATTAGAATCAGGTTTCCCCAAGCCTAGTGGTGCTGAGAAGCTGGGAAAAAGGCCGGGCAAGCTCTTTTCTCCAGGGCCATGGACCCCTTATCTCCAGACTGTGAGACATATTTCTGGTTGTAGTATTTGCTACTACACTCCAGCGAACAAATACGGGCCTTTAACTAGCACTTGGGGGCAATCATTGTGGAAGTTTGCTTGAAGTTGATGAAACAGAAACTCCTTGGCTGATAGCACATTCTCATCCTGGAAAATTCAAAGATCCCAGTCCTGTGGATCCCCCCTCACCCCCCAAAAAAAAACTAGTGGGAATGCAGCTTTCGTAAATAAATTCCAAGCTCACAGTGACATAGAAGCCCTGGTTTATATCCAGTGTCATGAATGCTAGACTTGTACACATACAATGAAAGGGGGTGTGCGTACCACTCTTTTAACTTTGTAGACGCATGTGAGCCAGAAGGGGATAAATCAGGAGAACATTTCTCTCCTGAAGCTGCCTCAGCAGACCCAATGTGGAAACGGAGAATGCTTATCTCAGGTTCTGTGCTGGGTTTTACGTTTCTTGGACTCCTGATACACCCAGCAGTTGTAAATCAAATCTAAGCAGCTCTATTAAGTTTAGTGAGTTTTTCTTGTGATATCCATCGGGGGGGGGGGTGCAAGATATACTTAAAAATATAGAAAAGCTTTAGAAAAAAAATCTTCTTAGAACTATTAATACTATTGTTCACCATAATGACCCTGTTCTTGTGCAGTTTCTGGGTTTGCGCAACACAAGAGAGTTTCAAAAAAGGTTTTCATTGGGAAATATTTTCAAACTTACCAAAAAAAAAATTGCTATAAGAATAATTCCAAAATTCTCACAAACCTTTGCCCTGTTTGGTTTAGTTTCTGGCTCTCTCTGGCCATAGGCACTGTCTCCCACTTTCTGCCTGATAATCACTTAACTAAGTATTGACTGACTGCATGTTCTGCAGAAGCACCGTATCAGAGAGTATAAGGACTGTGATGTAACACTGTAATCAGTGGCAGAGCCAGGACAGGAATCCAGGTGGGAAGATCATTTTTACTCCAATCCGGGAATACAGTGGCCTCTGGCATGTTAAATACATCTTGGGAACTGTGTTGAGCATCCTTCCCAGAAGCCTCTCAGTTTCGTTCCATGCCTGCGCTGTTGGTGGCCCCTTCCCGTCTCGCAGAAGACATGCATCATACCCAGATCTAAATGAGTACAAGAGCTGCCCAGAGTTTTGCCCATCCTTCTGAGATTCTTATTTTCTGGGATTGGGAATTATTACAGTGTTTCAGTTCCCTATTATGTCCTCAGTCCCCAGAGTGGTGACAGCCACATGAATGAACCTTGACACTCATTTTTAATAGTCTAGATTAAACCCATATAGAGAAAGAAGAATATGTCCATATTAACTCCATTTGACTTGCTCAGCTGTCCTGTGGGGAGTGCCACATGTTCTCTTTGTCCGAGGGAGGACACATGGCATGATGCAGTACTATGTGCCCAAAGTCCTCACTCTAGTTACAAATGGATCACCGTCAACAGTGGCTCTGTGGTTGGGACCTTGAGACTTCTATGCCCATGTCAGAAGGAACAGAGCTATTTAGGTCCCTCTGTTTTCCTCATCTGAAGGCTGGGGTAGATTTACTTGAACCACAGCCTGCTTCACCTTCCAGGATTCTAGATCAGTGTGTTAAATTACCTTGCACCTACCAGCTAGAAAACACCTCATGACTGAGGGGTAATGTTCTGGAAGCCAGCAATAATCACAGAGTCTATGCAGAGGCTTACTGACTGCCCTGCAGAAAGCCAAGTGTTCTAAATCATCCCCAGGGTACCTCACAAATGGGCAGAGTTAAGGGAAGGAGCTGCAAGAAATGAACAGAGACTCTCAGAATTCAAATGCATAGCACAAACCTGCCTGAAAACAGAGCCCTTGGCCTCAGCACAGGATGCTTCTTTGCAAACTCGGGTGGCCTGTG
The DNA here is from genome assembly GCA_907164525.1 of Lophiomys imhausi. NCBI lineage: Eukaryota > Metazoa > Chordata > Mammalia > Rodentia > Muridae > Lophiomys > Lophiomys imhausi. Next base: position 3,815,315 of record CAJQZJ010037469.1, read on the forward strand.
CTTCATCCCCTGGATGTGGAATGTTAATCCAGATTTTCGATCTCAGAAAAACTTCTCTACTTCCATCCTGACTGAAGAAGACTAAGTAATTACACTTAAAAAAACATTCCGTGTTTGGGATGAAAGTCAGTGTCTTATAGGTGCTAGGCAGGTGTTTTCTGGAGAAGCCGCACCCTGCTTTAACAGGTCATCTGTGTCCTGTTGCCTCCTTTTGGCTGACTGGTCCTGCCTTAACTGTATTCACAAAAGCAAGTCAAGAGGAAATTTTTTGTATTTAGATAAGCAAATGTTGCTTGTCTCTTAACAACTTGATTACTGAGTAGTTTAGAGAATATCTGTGGTAGACTGTCATAGTAGCTAACAAAGTGACATGTTTGCATGACTAGGAGTCTGTTTTGCTTAACTATCCTAAACAGTTTTAGACGGTTGGTATCAAGGGGCCAGAGCTTCACATTTTATTTTTAAGTATCTTTAGGTATGATACCATTAGGAAGCGTTACCTTTAATTTTGTATCAATATACAAAGATCTACTCAATTGTGGTTAAATATACTCTTAATTATGTATCAATATACAAAGAGATGGATAGGGCATCTTCAAAAACCCCAAGAGATCTGCAGAATATGGCATTCAAAGATGTTATCTTAAATTAAGATTTTCTTTTTTTTGATATCGAGACATATCAGCTCCTGACAGCACCCCCTATTCTACTCCAAGTAGAAGATAAACATCGAAGAATCTCCAGTGTGAGATGGTTGAGTTAGTGGCAAGCCTATCTCTTGGCATGAAAAAACTCCTTGCTCCAACTGCAGACAGACTGCTGTCCAAAAAGGACAAAACTTGGTAACAGGGAAGTCGACAGCCTAGCTCTGCCAAGCAGAGTAGGTAAGTCCTTCATAATCCCTGCTCTACAACAAATGTCTGTCAGAGAAACAGGACCCAAAGGCTGAAGACTGATGCAGGAATGTATGGAGAGAAAATGGGAACTGTCCAGGCAGTCACTGGTATGTCATTTCTTAGTTTTGGAAGCTGCAGGCCCTGCACTTCCTATATAAGCAGATATATTTATCCCTCTCAGGTCTCTGAGGTGGTTGAAGAATAGACAGCTAGAGTCTCATAGTTAAATTTTGAGTTGTTTAGGAATCAAGAGGGTGTTATAAATCTAAGAAGATACTTTTAAAATTGTGTTGCAAGTTAGTATGAATGTTGAGTCAGATATAGACCTTTAAACTCATGGAGATGGTTAGATAGTAGAAGGTTAAAGTCAGGGGCCAAATATGTATAAACTGGACATTGGGAAGGTATACTGGGCCATTTAACTCTCATAAATGTGGCATATTTATATCTGTTGTTTTGTATAGTATTTACTGTTATAAGAGAAGGAACCATCTGTTGGTCTGAAAGGGGAAGCTGCTGGGGGAAAGAGGGTGGAAGGGTGGGATAGGAAGGGGGAATAGGGAAGGGTTTGTGACTGAGATGTAACTTGAAGAAAAAAAATAAAGTATAAAAAAAAAAAGAGGAAATTTTTTGGTGTGCAGCAATGCATCCCTGGCATCTCCCAATCAGCCCTGCTGACTCAGGCCCAGAGAGCTTCTGCAGAGAAGGGGCAAGCGGAGTGGTAAGGGGTCTGGGCCACAAGAAGTGGAGTAGGGACATTTATTTGACTGTATGTATGTGGAGGTAGCTAAGAGGCAATGACTAGCCAAGAATCACAGAATGAGCAATGAGCCAGGGGCGAGAAGAGGCGGTGGGCCTGGCAGCCGCAGCATTCTATTGCTGTGAGTCACTTAAGCACAAAGAACAATACAATTTGCAGGTGGTTAGTGATTGCTCCAGGCAGCCTCTCCTGCTACTTTAGAGAGATACCAATCTTAATTATTATTGGTTAAGATGAAAAACAACTGCCCTGGAGTTAGGAAAATCAAATGGGTCCTTTCCCTGGCTTTCATCACACAAAAAGGAGTCTGTTCTGCAAAACCCAGCTGGGCTTGGCCTGTTCGGGGACCACTGACACCAGCTCTTTCCCAGCAGGACAGTTAACCTGTGTGGCGGAATCTGGGTGCTACGGGCATTGGCAAATCCAGCTCCGGCAGCTTTTGTGTAATACATTTTTGATATATGAATGTCTCATAAAGTGACTGTTCAGAAAACAATGGCGCTTTCCAGTGGGAGGAAAGTAAAATGGACGATTGTGGTAATGCCAAGAGCTTCATGTCACACAGGAACAGCCCATCCTTGGGGGCACAGATTACAACTATGAGCCTTTGCAGTCACTGGCATGAATGCTGCAGAGTTAGGACATCAGCATGGGTTCCGATGCATAGTGAGTGTGGAAGGGCTCACAGGGTGCACATTATGCACACGGAAGCTTACTCAGGCACACTTGCAATTCAGACCCTAAGAGTCATGACATAGACATGTCATGTATGTGTTTAAGGGGGGCCCTGGGAGGAGGCTCACGCTTCTTCCAGTGGGAGCTGGAGATACAGCTCTGGCTAGAGTTCTTGCCTTAACTGTACTCATAAAAAACATGTCAGGTACACTTGAGGTCCCCACTTTAAAGCCAGGAACCATTTAGAAATCCCTTTGTGGAATTTTTGATTGAACAATTTTTGGTTTTCCTTAACCTTAGTGCAAGTTCTCCGATGTACCCCTAGTGGTCTGTATACATGTATTTAGTTGTAGGATAGCTGATGGCTCACACATTTGCCTCTATTGGATCACTTTCTTTTGGCTGCTGGCTTTGCTCAGTTGTGCTTCATGTTTATTATACCACCTTCCTGCTTTGCTGTGTGCATGGAAGTTTTGCTGGTGTACTGAGTTGAAAAGTTTCCTCTCCTTTAGATTTTCCTGTAAGTACTGATTTACTAGTGCACGTTGGCCTTGGTTCTAATCCTGTTATCCTAAAATCTCACTGCACAGACTTTCACATGGTTCTCTTCCTTCTAAACGTCTATTATGAACTTTCTAGTTTTTCATGTTATACAGCATGTGAGGTGGAACTTACTTTTTTCCTCTACATATATGCATTCTTGCTTTTTATATTTGTCATGCGATTGGCCATTGTATTTCCTACTCAGAAAAATTACACTTTTTCCTTTCATGTGTCCCGTTTTTGCTGATATGAGCAGTCAAATTATTTTACTAATTAGAATAATAAGTAATAAAGAGAACAGATTTAAAATTTTAAATCATGTACCAGCAGCCAGTGATGCTATCTAGACAAAAATAGAATGATGTTTATACTTTAAATCTAGTAACTAAGTCTGTTATGTTTTGCTCTAGTTTTAAGAGATTTAAACCTACTTTTTTTTTTTTACCCTGGGAGAGATTTCCTAGTTAGATATACAGATAGTCCCTGACTTATGATGGCTGAAAATATAATTTTTGAGTGTTAAGATGGTAGTCCAGAGTTCAAAGCTTAAGAGGTAGTACTACCTTGCAAAGGACTCAGGTTCATTTCTCAGCACCAGAATCTAATGGCTCACAATTGCCTCTAAGTACAGTTCCAGGAGATCTGACCATCAGTGCCACTACAGGCACCTGCACACACATAGTACACGCAAACTCATGCAGGCACACACACTACACATTGTGTGTGTGTGTATTTATCATGTATATATATATGATATATATCATATTCTTTTGAGAAACTATGATACATTCTGTAGAGGCTCTACTCAGAGTTGCAGATCCTGAGTAGTCCCAGAGGGACCTAGACCTCTGCCATGCTGTGTTGCTAATTCTGCCATGCAGCAGTCCTGGGGGATCAAATGCCTTTCTGTACACCATATTTCAAGTTTCAGTGGGCTTGTTAGGATATGGCCCCATTGTCAGTGGACAAACATCTGTAGATCTAAGTCTTTATCCCCTCTCTAAGCTTTCTTTTTTGGATTTCTCTGCCGACTATTATTCCCAAAATAAATTTTAACTGTTTTTAAATTCCTTTTGCTGAGTTTTTTAGACTCTTATCATTTGTTCCTTTTTTTGGGAGAATCTATTGTTCTTAATCTTCTGTTCACTGTGTACAGAAATGTATTTTTCTGTAACTGTGGATATATAGTAACTTCTTTCTCGCTCTTATCAACCTATTCTTTTTTACTTTATCTTTGTGCTCTTTCTTCTTAGCTTTGTACTCCACTTTCAAAGAAGAATTTTCTTCATTGAGTTATTTTTCATGAGAGAACACCTTGCTTGCAATTGTTACCCTTTTGTGGCGATTGATTTTAGATATATGCTCCTTTGATTGGCGCCTCTAGATGCTTATCTGGAGACCCATGCATGTGCTTGCATATGGCAGCACTCCTTCTCTGTCCTAATCCACAGTGCATTCAGAAAGCTTCATAGCATTGCCAGTCACATTCTGTGCTAGCAGACATTCCTCATCTCTAGGAGGATGTACTTTCCAGCTCTATTTCTCAGTCTCTTTATTGATTAGTTATAATGGTAAATGATGGGGGAGATCTATGCCATCATTTCAAACTTGAAGTCTTGCCACGCATTTTAAATAACTTAAGCAACTCTGGTCAGAGCATATATTCCCACTAATATTATTCTTAGAGGGTTTTTAATACAAATCCACCTCATAATTTCAAACCAATTTTAGAATATGAAAATAGCTGTGTAGAACATTAACAATAATGATTTGCACAGTCTTACCCAAGTATCTTGGTACTCTGAAATGCCAATTAAAGGTCTATCCACTGCCCTTGACTCCATAGTCCTCCTCCATTGTTTTTCTAGGATAGAAAGTTCTATGCTGTCAGACAAACCGTCGATCTTCACCAGAAGTTCATCCAATAGACTTGAAAATTCATCCAGGTAATAATTCTGAAGGGAAGACAATTAGATTGGTAAAGGCATACAGGAATGTGATATTTTTCTTTTTTGTCATTATCTGAACCATTTAGTGATGTCAACTTTAAAGAGTTTCACTATGTTATTAAAACACCCTGGACCCAGAAGTGACAAGACCTTGGTGCTGGACTCATTTCTTTCTGCCTGTCTGGGTTCCTTCATTGATGGTGTGCATGCCCTGCTTCATTCATAAGTATTCCAGTTAGTGATGCTTTGACAAAGAACCATTGAATGAATCTGAAGGCAATCACGGGCACATAAAGGGCAGTAAGCCCTATCCAAACACACAGTGCAATGACTGCTTCTGACAGGCTTCAGGACTACATAGAACGCTATGTAAACACCAGTCATGGATGACAGCTGAGAATTCACTGTGAAAACACCTAGGTTCGGGTTGTTTGCATTAGTGTCTGGAGTGCCCAACCTAATGCGCCAAGGGAATCCATGGTTTGGCTAAAAGTTTGGGTCTGATAGCAAATGCCAAAAGCAAGTGACTAACTCGGGTGAAAGCCTGGAGGTTCTACCTTTTCCACTCCACAGGGTGATTGTGGGGATGTAGCGGGCAGTGGGGGAGACCGCCAACCCTATGAGCTCTCTAGTGTTTCAAGGGAAGAGGCTGTGAGGTCCACCAGGGCTGAGAACTAATTTTGAGCCTTGGCAGTGATAGTTGCAACAGAATCAGCATGGCACTCTCATAGCAGAAAGCAAGCCCCTACGGTAGACACATCAACCTGAGTGTTGTTGCTCCAGGGTTCCACAGCTTACGTGATCTGTAACCATCTCAGTCTCCTCCAAATCTGTTGTTTCCAGCCCGAGAATGGTGAGGAGTTTCTGCCATGTGTAAACAGCAACACCTTTAAGTGTCATGGAAGATTTTCTGTGAAAAGACTTTCTTTTTCGGAAAAATGCCAGGAGGGAAGCTCTCAGCTGGAGGAGAGGAAGAAAATAGACAAATTCTGTGTTAGCAAGCTAGGAGATGACTTTGTTAATTTGATAAACTATGAAGTGGACATTATAGCTGATGCTGTTGCTTAGCAACTTTTCGGTAATTGCTTGGCGAAACAACATTAGAAAAGTGCCACTCAGATCTCCGGCACTGCAGATTGAGCTCAGCAGTGAAAATCAGTCTTACTATGCCACATGCTATTATTGTCTCACAGTTGTGGTTCTGTGTATGACACACAGCTGGAGTGCCGGTCTGTGTCTGGGAGACTGGAAGGGGGGTCACAGCCCCGGCAGCCTACTGTGTCCTCAGAAGATGAGCTGAACTGTGGTCTGGATATGAGTCCCTAGGTTATTTAGTTCTTCACTACCAATTGAGACTTTTTAGTTCACATTCAGTTTATTTTGAAAAATAGCTCAAGCAAGCCAAATTTTAGTCATTTAGAATGTGTCTGCTTTGCATGCTCCGCAGAGCCTCACATGGTGTTGTCCATTGAAATGAAGAAGCTGCGCTGAGAGGCCCTAGGAGCCAAACTTCACAAACTCACAGAGCCCCCTTCCCCATACTGCTGCTGAGCCACACCCTCTAGACATATCCGTACCCCTCCGCATGACCTCCCTCCCCTCTCTCTTTTGGATTTCCATCACCTGACTTTGCTACAGCCAGTGGGTGGGGGTAACGTACAGAAGGAGGGACTTCTCCTATGTGGAAACATGTCAAAACGTCTCTCCAAATGTCCTTCTATGTCATTGTCTGTCATGGCCGTAGCTTTGCTCTGGATCATACACATACAAGTACTCTCCCCCCCCCCCTTGTCTGTACTTCTCATCCTTTATTGAAAATAGATGGATGGAAAGAGCATTAAGTGAGTGGGCCAGAGAATGTACCCATAGGTAAACAGATGGGTGATGGATAGCTAAGCTAAGCAATAATAAATAGTTGGTTTGGAGGGTAGGTCTAGGTCATTAGGATGGAGGAAGGAATAAAGGATGGATGAAGGAAAAGGGGTGAGCAGTGAATGTGGACCATTGAAAGGAGCTAAGAGCTCCATCCTGAGTGTGCCAGGGCATGAGCACACATAGCCACTTCTCGGTTAGTCATCTGTTAATGAGAACATTGGCAGAACTTTAAGGAACAAAGAATTTGAAGTCACGGAGAAAGCACGAACCAATTCTTTGAACTTGTATTGAGCTATATGCCATGTGCCAGGAACCATCCTGGGAAGGTAGAGTTGTTAATATACCTGCTTGGAATGGGGCTAGATTGAAAAGGAAGACAGAAATGACAACTTGGACCATAATTTGGGGAGGCCTGCTTAGAGTTTAAGGGGAGAACCTCTTGGCTGGGAAAGTGCCTCACTGAACACTGTCTTACAAGAATGAGTAGGAAACACAGGGGAGTGATGCAGTAGAAGCAGCCTGAGGTCAAGTTGAGGGTGAGAAGAGATGGGAGTCAGTAGATGGGAACCAGGAAGGCAGTGTTCTGAGTAACTCTGGTCTCGCTGGATTGTTCTCAGTAAAGGGAAAGTCAATCTGATTGTGCCAGCCCATGCAGATCAGGTAGATCCTGGGGTCCAGGGAGGAGGTCTGTTTCCATGAGATCTGGCCAGGATAGCCTGGACCTGTCTGTCTGTCTGGGCAGAGAGCATTTTGACTTGATAGCAGATGAAACCTTTGCAAACATTGACTTCAAAGTCTAGGATGCATCAGCGCTTCTACATACCATTCCAAAACACAGATTAACCAGGAACAGATAGAGGGCCCCGCAGTAACAAGCCACGGCTCGGTGGGCAGACTCCAAATGACTGTGTAATGAGTCCTTTTTACTTCTTCCTGGACATTGAAGCAGCAGCCAAGGAAATGCATCTGCAGAGGTGTCATGTGACGGTGTCCAGGTGAAGAACAGAAACCAACACAAGTGGGAATGGGCGGCCAGCAACAGGGCCCCCACCAGCTGCAGAGAGAAAACCCCAGGACACTGACGCGTTAACTCTCTTTAGGAAAGAGGGCTTTTGGGGGACTACTAAATGATTTTAAGTTGTTAAAAGCTTGGAGAAAGGGATTTTATACATAGCTTAAGCCTTCGTGTTTTAGGATCTCATTCCAAAGAAGCCAGCCTCCATCAGGGCTGCCCCTCCCAGGTCTCTTTCTGTGTTTCTACCTGTATCTACCAAGCCACCCATTAGCTCTGAATGGTGGCCTTTTCTCCCTTCTCTATGGTCAAGGGCTCTTCCAGCCCTATACCCCATCCTTCCTCCCCTGAAGCCTGGGAGACTGCCTAACGGCCAGATCGCATTTCATATACGTGAGTCATGTGGGCCTGTGATGGACAATTGACTGTAGAGACTCACCCTTGTTGTCTGTCACTGACGTCAGTGACCTGCCCCTTTACTCTTTGGCCATGAGCACTCTGCCCATACACTGGACTTCTCCTATATGGGGCTACTACTACCATGATGATCTCACCTATATGTGTCTAGCACCCAGGAAGGGCTATGTAAAGATAATAACTTTAAGAAGAATCAGGAAGGGCTACTTAGAAGCAGACTAGTTCTGGTTAAGCTTATGGTCTGGTTGTTAGAGAAGGAACTTGGGTCTTAGTTGTGGTGTCAGGAGCCCAGTTTGTTTGACACTTTCTACTAAAACCAGATCCAGACATGACACATATTCTAGAGTGAACTACACACCATCATCTTGTTATCTATCTCAGGTACCCCTGGCCTCTGTTTGTTTCCATGGCTGTATTTAGAATTCCTTGCATCTTGCCTGGCACTCATTGAATAGCCTTGACTCTGAAGTGGTTTGGCACACATCTCTGAGGTACTGAGGATGAAGAAAGCCCAGTCGGCTGGGCGTGGTAGAACATGCCCGCAGTCTCGGTGCTCTGAGGTGGAGACAGGAGCACAGGGAATTCAAGGCTGTCCTTGGCCATAAAGTGAGTTTAAGACCAGGCTAGGCTACATAAGACCTTGTCTTGAAAAACAATGAAATGGGAGGGTAACATTGTCCAGTGGGTTAAAGTCACTTGCTGCCCCTTAAATGACAGCAATTATGACAATGTCATAAATGGCAGTCTGGGCTCAGGTCAAGCTGGACTGTGACCAAGTAAACAGAAGGATTGCTAGCGGAAAAGCCCACAGCCTATGTGTCACCAGAGAACTAGAAGCCATGGAACTTCTAGTTCTCTGTTGACACATACCTGTAACAGATCAGAGTCCCCATGCTAGCTGCCCATCTCTTCTACTCCACACACCTTCTCCACCAACTCTACTTTCCCAGGCCACTCCCACTTACATGCTCCCTCCCACTGAGACTCCCCACTTAAAACTGTCAAGAGTGTCCCCACATTTTCCTATTCCCTCTGACCCCCAAGAGATAGCCTTGGCAGTTTTGAGTTTCTCCCCAATAAATCCTCCTTTTCACCCACAGTGTAGGGCTAGTTCAGTGGTTTTACTGTGTCCTTGCTTACACTGCCAAGCTAGATGACCTCCTTTTGAGCCCCAGAAACCATGTGATGGAAGAACAGAATGAGGTGTCCTCTTTGCACATGCCCTACCCCATAAACAAATAAATAAATAAATAAATAAATAAATAAATAAAAACAATTTCTAAATAATGAAAACAGCAAGGTGGGCAAGCAAACAATAACAAAATACAATCTGTTAGTCTACACCTCAGCAAACCCACATGAGGGGCCCAGGTTCCTAACACACATTCCCTGGCCAGTGCAAAATGTTGCTACTTAAGTTAGGTATCACCCATTACATTTCGGGTTTTGTTAACATAAAAATACTTTTACATAATGCTAAATGGTGTTAAAAACAGTTTATTGCTAGCTAAAGTCCACAAAGCTCTACATAATTTCTAAGGCAAGCAACCGTACTAGGCATACATTGGCCATGTGTTTTCTGGTAGGTTTATTAAACTAGCCTGTGATGATATCTGTGAGTTGGGTAGGGGAAGCCTGGGTTTAAAAGTAGTTGTCTTAGACTCTTGAGGTCTACTCTTTCTGCTCTCATTTGCTGACTTGTTCCTCTAAGCACAGGCCCAGCAAGGTCTGGGGTCCACACTCTGTGAAACAGGAGACTCGTGCTTGGGCCCCTGTGGGCCGGGGTGAGCCCTGGACCCTGTCAACCACAGCCTCTTCATAGTAGTCAACTGGCCAAGTGGTTCTCTCAGATTTGATGGCAATTCTGTCTGCTGCAGAGGTGGGAACCTGCGCTGCAGTAGGCCTGTGGGGCTTGAGACAGCTCCTTCCCAACTGGGACCCTCTTAGAAGGACTAGCAGCCAGGAACCTCATCAGGGCCCTAAGCTATACTCTGTGCCTAATTTGGTCCTTCACTCTCCGGTCAAACTTTGGATCCATCTCTGGATGGAGACTTGCCCTGTACAGTGCACAGAGATCAGGCATTCTCTCGCAAACAGCTGAGCACCATGTACCCATGATGTCCCTTTTGTCCTGATTGGGGTTTACTTCTGTGTTCTATTGACACTGCATGTCTCCTCGAGTGAGGTAAACAATACGAAATGGGTTCTAGCATGTGAGTGGAGAAGCCTCTGTGTGCAGGATTTGGGTGACACATGGATGTAGAAGTAGTATGTGGCTATCAAAGCACCTGAAAGCTCCACTCCCACGGCAAGTCTCATCCCCTCCATCCTCTGAGAAAACCACCCTTCCTGTCTACAGCCTGTTGTGATCATGGAGCGTGTTCACACCTAAGAGGCCCTCCACACTTTTCTGACACTTAGAGATATGCAGGTGGTAATAACCACAGGAAATATCCATAATATGCTGTGGGAAGGCATAACGCAAAGCCAGTGTTTAATAAACCATGGCTATTGCCATCACAAATATAATTTAGAATACCAACATCCCTTCTCTAACCCCCACTGTAATGAATTAGGTGGCTAGAATTCTCGATGGTGTGTCACCTTGTGAGCAGTTTGCTGTTCTCTAGCTGAACAGAGTAAACCTGTGTGCTGGTTGACTGAGAAAATCCCTGGAGAAAGAGAGAAAATTCTTACTGCTGGTGCCACGACTCTGAAGAGAGAGGAATGCGTCACTGCTGAGAAGGATGCCATTGTACTTAGAAAGCTGAAGACATGGACACATTTCAACATCCAGATGAGCAGGAGGAGACCCCGGAGCCATCGTGTCCTCTAAGGGAAGAAGACAGCAGGTTGGTGTGTCCCTCCAATGACCATAAGGAGGTGTAGACACAGGCACACACCTGTTGGCTATGCTGAAACACACGTTCATTTAAGGAGCTGTTTAGACACCAGGTCTCTCAGGGACACCAAGTGTCATTGTCTATAGAGGAGAGAAAGTCAGAAGCAGGATTTAGGACACATTATAAGCCATCTTCAGAAGGGCCAGGCTGGTAGAGATGGGCTGTTCCCCCTCTGAGGCCCAATCCACCATGCTGTAAGGAAACAGCCATGGCAGTGGTGATAGGGTGTACCTTCCTCTTCCTGTCACATCTTGCCAATGCTTTCCTTGAAGATGTTAAAATTTTAATCCTATGATAACTAGAAGGGTCCCCACATTATAGCTTTGGTGTCTATGGCTCAAATACACACAGTGTTGGGACAAAACATATACAATAGGATGACCCAGGGGCACACTTAGAGTCCAGGTCCAACACAAGTACTCACACCCCCCTGGGTCACTCAAAAGCTGTGCACCTGTCTAAAGCTTGCTGAAAATGCTTTCAGCACATGGCCTGATCTACTCTCTCCCAACAGGAAGAAAGAAATGAAAACCGAGTGCTAGAACTCTATGTGAGTAAAGGACCAAGGTTTCAGTTGGTTTGGGAAAAGATCAACCACCATCTCTGACAACTGAGACCCAGGGAAGTTGTGAGAGGTCGGCACACTGGTGGTCCCTTTGAATCCGTAAGACACAGTTGAGCTTGGGGGGGGGGGGGGGGGGAAGCAGGGATGATTGTCACCATAGCCAGTACTGGAGAGGAGACATATGAAATGTGAGGCATGGGTGGACCTGCACATTTCCTGGCCGCTGTAATTTAACAGGTGAAAATAAGCAAGGAGATTTCTTTTGTGTTTTCCTTAGACCAACATGTAAAATAATATGTGCATTCAGCAAAGGTGGAGATGTTTGCATATTAAGTTTACAAGATTCAACAAGTATCTTATATTTGTAGCACATCTCAATTTGAGCTGACCATACTTCCTTCTCTATACTCTCAGGAGGTTAGTGGCATAGCTACAACCTTCCTATGGACTCCTTTCTTGTCTATATCTGATTGGTAGGGTACCAGAATGCCTTCTTAACTGTTTTCATTATCATGTTTATTTGTAGGATATAAATCATGTGCCAAGAGGGCTATGCATGCATATTCTTCCCCCGTCTCTCATCCTAGAAAACCCCTTAAGTTACTTTTGTAATGCGTTTAAAATTTGAGGAAGCTTGGGCCACTTGTACGGTTAAAGTGGAGCTGAGGCCATCAGCTATCAGCTGCAGCAACTAGCACATCTGGACTCAGGAGTGACGGGGTGCTCTGAAGCCTCCCATACCGCACAGCTCACTTGTCAGGTACCTGGATATAAGGCCAGAGGCCATTTCCAGTGCTGCTTCTGAGTGAATTGTTGTTCACCATCTTGGAGCATGGGTGGGGTTATTTGTGGTGTGGATGGGACACCGTTATCTGTTTTGCTAGATGGTATGTTCCTTGATGGATAGATATTTATGTGAAATAGGCTTTCATATTTCACCCATGGTCCCTTCAAGACAGTGAGACACAGCTATGCTTGGGAAAATTGGAAGTGATTGATACTGCAGCCAGTACTGGCTAGGCGAAACACATTGTAAGCTCTGAGCAGAACTGCAAATTTTCTGGTAACTGCAATTAAAATAAGCAGGAAAACTTACTTTGTGTTTTATTTAGACCAACATATGTAAAATAGTATGTATATTCAGCATAAATGAGAATTTGCATACCAAACTTACAGGCTCCTCTACAATTTGTCAAACTAACATGGGCAGTTAAAGGTGCCCAGCTTTGAGCAGCTTGATCTGTACCCCAGGCACTGGGCAGCAAAATGAAGAATTTTCTAGTGATGGGACAAATGATTCAGGGCCAGAGAGCTGATGTGTGTGTGTGGCAGGATGAAGCTTTACCAGGTCAACTCTTACTCAAGAGCTAAGTGAAGGCCCAGAAATTAGCACCAGTCTGTAATAGAATACCCAGGGAAAAGGGAGTCATCACAGGCAAGTTTTTGACAGCAGCAAACATGATCAGAAAGATAGTACACTGTTAAGAAAGAAGGCTGTAAAAGGCAAACCCATTTCAGAGGCCTGGTGCTGACTGAGAGTGTTCTGACAGATTCCTGTTTCTCCTCATTACATTCCGAGAAGAGCTGCTTTGCCTGCCCCCCCCCCCCCCCCGTGAGAAGAAAGCCAGCCCAGTGGGCTTCCAACATAGGCAAGGAAACTCTAGGCTATGATGGCATTAGAATCCAGGCCTATGCATATATAGGAGTGGTTTCAGGGAAAAGCAGAGAGTAAGTGAGCTGAAACCTCTGGCAGAAAAAAAAAAAATGCAGATGCATATAGACACACAAGAAAGGTAGACCAGAAAGCCTACTGGTGATGAGATAGTGAGGCCAACAGTAGAATAGGGAATCATCAGCTGTCCCCATGTTGGTGCTGGGAAATAGCTGTTACCAAGTAAGTGGTAAACTTCCTTCCTAGAGCTTCTGGCTTTTTGGTGTACGACATACTACCAAGTGTAACTGCACCACACACATCTCAGTAGATGCAAAGTACTTGCAAGAAGGGCCTAAGGTAGCAGTGGCTGACCCAGCTCTTCGGTAACTGTCCATATTTTTCAGAATAATTGAGGCTGAGAGAAAAACATCCCAAGACAAAGAGAAGGCCTTCTGGACAAACAGCTTGTTTCTGTCTGTCCTAAAACAAAGACTCTTAAGACAACTTAGCCTAACACCTCATGGATGCCCCAGCCTATGGAGCTGTGTCTCTGCAATGACTCAGATTGGAATCCAACAAGATACCTGCTGGATTTCATAGATTAAACATGCAAACATCTCTACCTGTACTGAATGTATATATTATTTTATACATATTGGTCTAGGTGTTGTATGGAGCCCAATACTCAGGAGTAGGAAGTATAGCTTCAGGGTTTTCCTCATACAAGGGAGGGCTCTCTTGCTAGGCTGGGAGGGCCCAGGACTGATTCATAAAGTCATAGTTCTAGTGACAACTGCAAAAAAGAATATGATTTGTATTCTTTTTCTTCAGGAAGAAGCCCAGACTGTCCACTACTTGGGATCCTCAGAGCACATCTTCCCCACTAGGCCGATGAGTCTCTGGTACTTCCACAGCTGGACCACTCTGGCTACAGGAAGATACTGACACTGTCTGTGCCTCAGTTTCCCCATTTATAGCAGTTATGTTTCTTCTACAAGGTGTACCCAGAGTGTGGATGGTGAGAAGGCAGAGGAGGAGATGGGTGGTAGTTGATATAACCTCTTAGGAGACAACTATAACAGTAGCACTATTTATCCAGAAAGGAAGGCTGCAGCTGTGGTGGAGGAAGACCACCAGCCTTGTACACTCCAAGGTTCTCCACACAGCAGAAAAGAGGCTTGGTCCAGGGTGTATCCCAAGAAGAGGCAGGGGGAAATTAAAGAGAGGGGGTGGAGCCAGTACTACAGGTGGTTCCGTGAGCATCTTGTCCAGGATGTGAGGGTACTCTAGGCAGATGGCTCTGGGGCATTGACAGGTCTCAAGATATGTAGAAAAGAGGCTTAGAGGATCTTTGGGATAGAGATAGAGGGACTTAGAGCTAGTATTTCTCCCCTTCATGACCCTCCCGAGTCTTTCCCTGAGTCGCGGGGTCATCCCTCATTGAAAATACCTCCATCTAAGATTATCACCAGAAGGAAAGAGAAGACAGACATGATGTTTCTAAGCATGTTAGTGCCAGCCTCCTTATTGTAAACTATGTTGGCTGACACCTGCTTCCTCATGCTGATTCCAAGTCCATTAGCATCCCAGACTCTTGAGTTCTGCTCCACATAGCGGGCATGGACACCAGCTAGTGGGCACATATGAAGTTTCCTAATCCCGCACTTCCAGTGCCACCAGGTGTGAGCTCATGCCATTATCACAGAACAAATTCATCACCCTGAACCTTCTAATCCTTGTGTGACAGATGCCATACAGCACCATCAGTTTTGTCCTCTTTCTGGGTAGCCCCAAGTCCCCTATCATACCTGATTCCATGACACCATCAGGCTGATGTCCACAAACATCTGATAAAGTCCTTTGTGGAACTGGTCAGTGACACGCTCAGCAAGGGTAGTAAGGTGACCAGAGGCTGCATAGTAGGCTAGGGCTACTCCAACCATAGAGAGCTGCAACACAGGGAAGAAAGGTCCCTCAGTCAGCTGAGGGAGGACTCAGTTGGCATCCCTGAGACTCCAGTTAACTAGCTGTACATCACACATGAAGTTGGTGGTTGACAAGAAGACTCCATTGGTAAAGGGTAAGCACAGGGTTGAGTTCAGTCTCCAGAACCATGTAAAATTGCTAGTCATGGTAGCACATGCCTCTAATCCTTGTGTGGGGGAGATAAAGACAGGTGGATGCCTGGGGCTCACCAGCCAGCTAGTCTCATCTAATTGGTGATTTCCAGACCATTAAGAGAAGCTGTTTTAAAAAGGAAGATGGATAAGCATCGAAGAACCTCCACTGTAAGATGGTTGAATTGGTGGCAAGCCTTTCTCTTGGCATGAAAAAACCCCTTGCACCAACTGCAGACAGACTGCTGTCCAAAAAGGACAAAACTTGGTAGCGGGGAAGTCGACAGCCTATCTCTGCCAAGACAGGGTAGGAAAAACCCCTTGCTTCAACTGTAGACAGACTGCTGTCCAAAAAGGACAAAACTTGGAAGCAGGTAAGTCGACAGCCTAGCTCTGCCAAGACAGGGTAGGCGAGTCCATCATAACCCCTGCTCTACAATCAATGTCTGTCAGAGAAATGGGGTCAAATGACTGAAGATTGATGCTGTAATGTATGGAGAGAAAATGGGAGCTGTCCAGGCAGCCACTGGTATGTCAATTCTTAGTTTGGGAAGCTGCAGCCCTGCACTTCCTATATAATCAGATATATTTGTCCCTCTCAGGTCTCTGAGGTGGTTGAAGAATAGATAGCTAGAGTCTCATAGTTAAATTTTGAGTTGTTTGGGAATCAAGAGGGTGTTCTAAGAAGATGCTTTTTAAATTGTGATGAAAGTTGAGTTGGATATAGAACTTTAAACTCATGGAGATAGGTCGACAGTAGAATGTTGAAGTCAGGTGCCAAATACATATAGACTGGGCATTGGGATTGTATGCCAAGCCATATAACTCTCATAATTTTGGCCTAATTACCTCTGTTGTTTTGTATTGTATTTATTATTATAAGAGTAAGAGCCATTTGTTGGACTGAAAGAGGGAGCTGTTGGGGGGAAAAGATATATCTTAAACCTAAAATAAAGGAAGGGGATGGGTGGGTTGAGGCGGAAGAGGGTGGGAGGGTGGGACTGGAGGCGGGGTAGG
>CAJQZJ010037469.1:3837764-3879537 GCA_907164525.1 Lophiomys imhausi
ACTCGACAGGCATCTCTTAACTCTATGTTCAGGGACTCGACAGGCATTGGCAGAAGAATTTACTCCGCATGAGGTGGCTGGAGGATGCTTTGTGCCAGACAAGGAGTCCTTGCCCAAAACCTGGGCAGAGATTAAGGGTAGCTTTGGAAAGTGACATTGGAAAAGGTGCTGTAATAACTTACAACCAGGTGAAAAGGCTGGACAAGGAATTCAATCGACAAGGAATCAAGGGCAAGAAAAAGCCTTCAAAATATGTTAATAGAGACAAACAAATACCCCCATCAGCAATGTATTTGCTACTGTAAACACGTTCAAAATTTCCATAGCATGTGTGGGACCAGGAGCTATTATCTATTGAGCTATTGTTTTAGTTTTTCCTTCCTTCTTTTCTTCCTTCCTGGATATCTGGCTGACAAGCTGACTGTACACCTGTCCCTCAGAATGTACCATATCTGTTTAAAAAAAAAACAAACAAACTAGAGTATATTTAATAGCTATACTGAGTTCCCACAACATCTAAAATTTTTATAAATATTTATTTTTATGTGTATGGGTGTTTTCTTTGCATGCATGTTTGTGCATCACATATGTGCCTGTTACCTTCAGAGGCCAGAAGAGGACATTGGATCCCCTGGGACTACAGTTACAGAAGCTTGTGAGCAGCCATATGGGTGTAAAAAACAGAACCAGAATTCTCTGGAAGAACAGTGAGAATCCCTAACCACTGAGCCATCTCTCCAGCTCCCCACAATACTTATCGAGGTGCTGGGGAATCAACACCAAGATGAGTTTGCCCATATTAAACATATGATTTAATTATGAACTGCACACCTAGCCCAAGCTTACATAAATCAGAGAAATGCTATCACTCCATGATACTTGCTCCCTGTCAGGGCAACATTAAGAAACTGTCAAACACCTGCTGTGACCTAGAGCTCACACATTCCCTGCACAGAGGAACCATCTCCTGCTTATTCCTAGTACACTGGAGAGCAGGAGGTGAACCAAAGGATCCAAGCATGTCCTGGTCCTGTGTGTGATAATTACAGCGATTATATCAAATGGTCCCAGAGAACCAGTCCAGTGAGGAGAAAGAGCTTTTGGTTAATGGTCATCTTTCAAGGGCACTGGGATGGAGTCTGGCTTCGTCTACAGTTACTTGTCCCTTGTGGTTTAGTTTTGTTTTACTGACTTGGGATTTCATGAAGTCTTTAATGGAGTTCAGAAGCACTTCTAATACAAATTAAATGTGACATCATCTGATATTAGAGTAATTTTGTTGTTGTTGTTGTTGAAGACAGAAATCTAGAATCTCATCTTCCTAACTTTATGGTGGAGGATGCTACAGCCAAGAGCAAAAGACTACCAACCACGGGGAGCCAAGAGAGCCCCTTTGATTCCGTAGGATTCATTCCTCCTTGGCTTGCCCCACCCTTGAAATGCTACAAATAACAGCCCCTCAGGACTTGTTGATTTTTAGGATTAGGTACTGGGGGGGGGGGGGATGGGTGAGGCAGAGGGGGTCCATTTCAAACATTCCATTTTGAACCGTGACATATAAATATGGCCCTGCCTTGAGACCAGAGCTATAAGAGGTAGTGAGGGCTCTTTTCTTTGTGGGAAACATAAGGTATCTAAGCCCACCTGGGTCAACATTTGACAGGTTTACCTGGGTATCAGGCCCATGAGCACACAGGGATTTTACAGATATTATTTCAGCTGGAATATTTGACAATCAAGAGGTATACAAGAAATTTTGAACAAAAAGGAATTCATGAAATGTGAGATTAAAAATAAACTAGCCAAATCAGTGTATTTTGTGTTTTGATTTCCATATCTTAAAAGAAAGAAAACAGCCCTACGAGGTCTCTTTGTTTTGCTCGTAGTGCCCCCTTCTGGCATAATCTATGCAAGTGTTGAGATGGAAGAACTAAGTTGTCAAGTAAGGGGGAACTGTGGCTTTGCCCAGTGGGGGTGCAGAAGACACCATGCTGCTTCCCTAGTCAGAGCAGCAGCAGTAAGAGGTAGGATTATTGAGCCATGGCAAGTCCAAGTACTGGGGCTTCCAGGTAGTATCTTGTTAAAGAGCAAATACAATTATAAAAATAAAGGGAATGGCATTGTGAGTCACCATCTAGCAAGGTGTCAATGTTCCTCCGTTTTACAGAATCTAAAAATATGTCCTTAAATCAAAAACATGAAATGGATTTTACTACCATCCTCTCTTGCCAAAAATGTAGTAAATATTTTACATAAAACTGAATGAGAATCAAAGGCAACACATTCATAAAAATGCTACAGAAATGGGTAATAAAATATTCTCTACAGAAAGAGAAAGGAAACCCTGGAACTTGGTGGAGTTTTTATTCTACCTGTCACAAGAAAGTAAGCAATTATAATTTATATTGCCAGAGTCAAGTTGCCTTGAAGAAACTGTCCGATTGATAACACTCAGTGACAAAAGAATTTTTTTCTGACTAAATGTATCCACTCATCTCTTTAGGCATCCTAATCTCAGGGTGTCAAGACTCCAAAAAGATACCCACATGTGCCTCTGCCTTGGCCTCTTCACTTAGTGCCTACATAGGATGGCAGTCTGTTGCATTTAAAAGTAGGAAAACACATATGAACACTTGAGATGTGGTAGAGGGGTTGGCAGAGAAATGCACTTTGAAATTGAGTGCTACGAATCATGAATTGTGACTACAGCCTTTGGCTGAAGAACACTGATGGTTTTCTGCAAAATAGATGGTATGACCCTCTTGGGCTGAGAACTTCTTTTGCTATTGACCCCAAATGAGATGTGAAGCACCTGCCCAAAGTCTGCAAATGGAGCCCTCCATTAACAGGGATACTTAGACAGCTTTTCCTAGACTTCATACACAGGCTGCAATGAAGACCTTTCTCTAAGCACAGTCCTGTATAGACAAAAAGAGCGTCAGAAGGGCTCCTCTTTCTGCAACAAAGAAAAGGAAACTGTTTCTGGAACCCAGAGCTTGAACTTCTCTTTGGGTGTGAATGCTATGACCACGAACTAGTACAACACTCTCCAGATCTGCAAGAGCCCCCCAACCCTCTTACCTTGTAAATTCCTTCCTGATGGCTTGATTGAGAGAATGTTCACTTGGGCAGAATCTCCCATATGTTATAAACAAAAGCAGCGCCAGCATGATGCTGTGCACGGCAATGTCTCTGTGAGGAGGGATTGGAGAGTCAGCATCCTGGGAGACCTTGTGTCCACATACCTGTTCCTCTCACACAAACTACTCTAGGGAGCGGGGCTTCTAGGTCCCTGCTGGGTTGTATTAGTAGAAGGTGTGAGATGGATTAAAGTTTGTTGTTTATTCTTTGTCTTTTTAGAAGACCCCTTCCTCGTTTTCATTAGTTCTTTGAGAACTTCAAAGTCTTTGATCATATTTATCTCCTCTCTTGATTCCTTCTAGATCCACCCACCTTGCCTAGTTGTTCAGTTTTGTATCTTTATTATTTTTTTAACCCACCAAGTGCAATTTGTTCTGCCCTTATACTCTGCAATGTGTGGTCTTCTGCTGGAGCTTGGTTGACCTACCCTTAGAAAACTGTCTCTCCTGCTACCAGTTATCAATTGCCAATAGCTCCTTAGCTAGGGATGGGATTTCAACACCTCTGTGTTGGTTTTGTTCTTTTATGTTATCAATGTCCAGCTTTTCCAGCCCCATTTTGTAAAGACTTCACTTGTCCATTGAATTGTCTTAAATGTTTTTGTCAATAAAACTGCTTGGGCCTATCCACTGGCTGTCTCTGGGCTCTCTCTTCTGTTCCATTGATCTAGGTGTCTATTTTATTGGTCTGTGATCTATTGTTTCATGCAACAACCCACAGCAGTTTCTGAAGCTCCATATTATATATTAGAATTGTACAGTGTCAGTGCTCCAACTTCGTTCCTTTTCAAGATTGCTTTCGTTATTTGAGTTTCTTCTTTCTCCATATTCATTTTGGAACCAGTTGGTTGGTGCTGGTTTTGTGTAGCCTGTGGGGTTTGGGTTGCGAGTTCACTGAGTCCGAAGGTCAAATTGGAAGATGTTGATATACTACTCTCCTTGGTTGATATTCATGCTGAATTCTTTATTATTTTTTAAATCAGTTTTGTGGGTTTGGGTGCATGCTTTCATTTGCTTGCTTGCTTGCTTACATTTTTATTTGAATACTTGGATTTCTTCAGTGCTACAGTAAACAGCACTGTACTTTCAAGTATTCTTCACTATAGGCATATAGGAGTATATCTGCTTTATACTTTGCGAGTGTATGTATGTATGCTTTCATGTGTGTATGTGCATGTGTGAGTATGTGCGTGCGTGTGTGTGTGTGTGTGTGTGTGTGTGTGTGTGTGTGTGTGTAAGCCAGGAGTCAACTTTGGGTGTTGTTTCTCATGAGTTGTCTACTTTATTTTTAAGACAGGGCTTCTTACTGGAGCCTGTGGCTCACTGATTCTGCTAGACAAGCTAGACAGGGATCCTCTGGTCTCCACTTCCCCAGGGCTGGGATTTCAAGTGTCTGCCTGGTTTTATACAGGTGATGGGGACGAAACTCTGGTCTTCATGTTTGTACAGAGAGCTCTTTTCAGGTGGACCCCTCCCTCTCCTCAGCCCCAGTTGCTTTTTAACACTGGCAGTATCTTAGAAGCCTGTGGCTGTTTTTCTGATCACCTCTTTTTGATCAGTTCTCTTTAACCCTGGCAATATCTTAGAAGGCTGTTGGCTGTTTATCTTCTGACCACCAATCTTTCTCCCATCCCCACCCTTGTCTCATTGGCCCATATTTCTATCCTGATGTCCAGTAGAAATGGTGAGAAGGTCGTTGCCACCATGAATTTCACGGTAAATGTCAGGGGGCTTTGCTGCTCTTTATTTCTTTAAGGGAACTCTTCCCTATTTCAAGTTTGTGAGGTTTTCCCATTTCTCTCTCGAGTGAACGCTTGATTCTGTCAAACACAGATCTGTTGAGATAGCTGTGGCTTTCCTTGCTTAGTCTGTCACTGAACCACTTGTAAGTAAGCCAGCAAGCAAGAACCACTGCGGTAGGTTCACTGGCTGCTTTTCTGCCCAGGTCTCTGTTCATCTGTAACTCCAGCCCCATTTCTCTACAATCACGTTGCTGTGTACTTATTGGACCAACTGGTTCTCTGAGCTGTAGACTTGTCAGTTTGCCTCCCCTGGTCATGATTCATTGTGATCGTAGTGTAGACTATAGGTTACCAAAGAGAAAAAGAAACGCAAAGTTTCTCATCTCTTTTTGTGTGGACAGCAGTTCATGTCCAATGCCTACATTCATCAATCTATTTAAGGTTGCAAACTTATTCAGGTTCTAAGTCCGCCATTTGCTGTCATGAGCCCTGGCTGGAACATCCCTCTGAAGAGACCACCCTTCTCCTGGTGCAGACTTCTTAGGGTAGAGTTAATTACAGGGAGGCAGGATGGATGATTTCTTTCATTAATGTTTAAGAAAGCTGGTTTCTGGGTATCTCATAGTTTGGTGCCACTCTAAATCAGTAGCATTAAATATATTTCAGGAGTTTTAATTCATACAGGGGCTGCCTAGATTTGATGCCAAGCTGCCCTATCTTTGATGGACATGGGCCTCTTCCAATGGCTGCTCATTCTCATTGCTTCCCTGGTTAGGAAGTGATCTGAGTTCACACGTACATTTTCTGTCATAGACCTCAAGCCAGGAGTCAGGTTGTTTCTAGTTATTTTGTAAATAGACACACTGAGAAAAATAGCACTTTTCCTTAAAAAAAAAAATTCTCTATTATTTCATCCTTGTGCTTTTTTGTTTGTTTGTTTGTTTTTCTGAGACTGGGTTTCTCTGTGTAATAGCCCTGGCTGTCCTGGATTCACTTGTAGATCAGGCTGGCCTCAAACTCACAGAGATCCACCTGCCTCTGCCTCCCCAGTGCTGGGATTAAAAGAGTGCCACACCACGCCCGGCCATCCTTATGCCTTTTAATTCATGTTGACTACTACAGGGTTTTGGTGCTTTTGAGCTAAAATCTATGTTTTCGTTCTCCCACATCTTAAGCAATTCTTTTCAAGGATGGCAGCAATGACAAAATTAGAAAATCACGTAATTGCTTGTCTGCCCTGTCTCACAGTGAGTTATTTGTCAGAAGGAAAACACCAGTACTCTATGGATGAGATAAGTCAGCAGGTGCTGATGTGTTCCCACTGGTCTGAGTCTACAGGTGAATCTGTCAGGACTGTTTCTTAACTGTCCTGACTGTTTTATGCATTTCTCTTTAAGATTGTACCACAGCACCTGTGTCTTTTGCTGTGCTGAACGGGCTAGTGTCTTACCTGACTTACAAAGGACAATTGGCTAATTTACTAAATTTTCTTACTGCCTATGATTTAAAAAAATATTTGTGGAATTTCCTGAGACTTATATGAATGACAGCCGCAAAAAGAGTTAGCTTTGTCTCCCTTTTGAACCTGCTGTCTCTGTGTTCGTGGGGGTGGGGAGTGTCCACCTTAGCGTGTAGTTTGCCTGTGGCTCTCTGAGCATGAGGCTTTGTCCTGGGGAGCTAGATTTCTCAGCTTTGCTCTGCTCAGCTTAGCAAGCTCCCTGGGCATCAGCTACCCATTGTTCCAAACTTCACATGCACCTGTGAACTGGGGGGTATGTGGCAGCACTGTCCCTGGAGTGACCCCCAGGAGCTCTTGATCCCCCTGTTCTCAAATGCTCAGGGTACTGAGTACACAGTGCTTACTTACCATACCTGTGTGATTTTGAGGTTTAAGCGTGTGTGTGTGTGTGTGTGTGTGTGTGTGTGTGTGTGTGTGTGGTTTAGGTCTGCCGTGCATGTTTTTGGTGGGTTTGGTTGTGGGTAGTTTAACTACTCTGCTTTTATGGGGAGACTGAATAAGTTTAAAAGTCTTTGACAGAGTATTCTCAGAATTCTTTTCCCACTCACTTTAAATGTGACATCATAATAGTGCTATGGCTGTCTTCTTTGGAGAAGGGTTTGTTTCAGAACCTGCTCTTTTTGTTTGTTTGTTTGTTTGTTTATTACTTCAAATTATATCTCCATCACAGTCCCCTCTCTCCATCCCTTCTGGTCCTACCCTCCCACCCTCTCCCCCTTTTCCCCCCTATCCTACTCCTCCAGTGTGGGGTGCCCTACATATCAGTCCCCCTCAGTTCAGCAGTCATATGAGGTCTAAAAGCTTCCTCTTGCACTGGGGGCCTACATGGCAGCTCCACTAGGAAAAAGTGTCCCACTAACAGGTAACAAAATCTATGTTCCTGTTCCTTTCGATCTGTTGGTTGTAAGATAGTTATCCTGTACTACATGGCTAAAATCCAGTTATAAGTGAATAGATGCCATGTGTGTATTTCTGGGTCTAGGTTAGCTGACTCAGGATGAGCTTTTCTAGTTTCATCCATTTGGTAGAAAATTGCATGATTTCCTTGTTTCTGATGGCTGAGTAGTATTCCATTGTGTAAATGCACCACAGCTCTTCTATCCATTTGTCAGATGAGGGACATCTGGGTTGTTTCCAGTTTCTGGCTATTACAAATAAGGCTGCTGTGAACATAGTTGAGGAGATGTCCTTGTGGTTTGGTGAGGAATCGTTTGGGTGTATACCCAGGAGTGTCATGGCTGGGTCTTGAGGTAGAGTCAGAATCTATTCTCTATTTAAGGGAGCTGATTATGAGGGAGGACTTTTAAGAAAGGTGATCATTTTGGGAAAAATATCTGGAGCTTCTAAATTCCAACAAGTCTGGAATCTAGAACTCAGATAAGTGGGAGACATGCATTGACTAACACTTGCAGAACGTTCCTCTCGGAACTAGTATTAGTGTTCACCACAGATAGGAAGGGACGGGCACCACTGCTAGGAAGAATCACAGTGGAGTCTAATTTAGAGAGGTTTGCCTCAGTATCATAGCTACTAAGTTTCATGGTTTACCTAAAAGTTTGAAATGAATTTTGTGGTGAGCCTAGAGCATGCCTGTGTAAACTCTAATGTTGAGATATTTTCAAATACTGGCCCCTAGGCCCAATCAATGCCTATGGAGAGGTGCAGCATTTGCTGTTGGGTTCTCATAGCCCCGTGAACACAGCTGGAGGAGCAGAATGCCATGTCTAGTGCTGACACATATGATGTGAGGGGTTTAAGTGTGTCCCATGTGAGCCTGCATGGCTGAGGGAGCTGGGTGCAGAGCTCTGGGCTACTGATTACAGGCAGGCGACTGAGCAATCCCCTTCCTCCACTGCAGTGTCTCTGTCCCACATGCTCTGACACAGGCTGAGACATGGGAAAGGATTTTCCCAAGTACAGGTTGAGATCTCTTCCTGTTCCCCCCAAAAAGAAGGCAGGGCCAGAGAAAGCCCATCGTATTCTGGCCTGCTCTCACCTCTGGGCTGCCTGCATGCGGCTCTCTCTCCTCAGTCTCTCTCTGGTCACTCTGAACTTGGCCCTGGATGGTGGCTGAGACCAGCGCAGGTGGCGTTCTCGTTGTCGGGCAGCCAAGACCTGTGGAGTGGAGGTGGTGGTGGTGGGGATTCATCATGATACTGGGGTCAGCACTGGAGAGAGAGAGGCCTTTGGTGTCTCTGCCAAACCAAGAGCTGTCATCACTGCTCTCTGCATTGTATTCAGGGGACAAAGAGGGACTTTGTGCAGTTAACACACACTGTGTTGTTGGGGAGGCAACGGGAGATGGGGTAGACCCATTTGAGAACTCTGCTCATGTCCCAGGACAGCTCCTTTGGCAAGGAGTGCATCTGGGCTGTTAGAAAGCATAGCTTCACATGAGAGGCGTGTTCACTGTTGTCCAATCACAGGGGCAATTGCCTCTGGTATTTGCATAATAGTTCCTGTTAGAGACCTTTAAAGAGTGGGAAAGTGATTTTAGGCAGTTTGGTTTAGCATTGAATGAGTTTTGTTTATCTTGTGTAACGAAAGCATTATTGCTTCCATGTTGTAGCTCCATGTGTTTATGGACAGAACTAACAGTAGTTAAGAGTCAAACCCACGGGAAATAGTTACCGTTCATTTCTCACTCATCTACTTACTGGATTCTAAGCACATTCAGGGAGCAGCCTATGGGACCCTCAGTCTTTCCTCCCGGAGCTACTAGAGTTCTGAGAAATATAGAGCGAGTGCTGTAAAGTGAACCTTGGGGGGTTGGGCTTGTGGTTCAGCTATGCCTTCCCAAGGACTGAGCAATGTGGCAGGGTGCGTGGGACACTCACAACTTTATAGTGATGGCAGGTGCAGGTTTGGAGAGTCAAGCCTGATCGGGAATCAGTTCCTCAAAGGCCTCTCTCAGTTGTAAGATTAGAGTAGTTATCAAGGGAACCCTCACTGACTGCCTCAGGGCTGGACCCAGTTGCTGATGCTGACATAGGAAGTGAGCCTTGGAAGAAGGAAGGAAGTTGGGAGCCTGCAGGTGTGCAGAGAGTTGGCGTTGAGGATTGGGTCAGAGAAGGCATGAAACAATGGGTCTCTACTTGGGACGTGGAGATCGCTAATGTGGAAGTGAGGGAGAGAACAAAGCTATACATTTTCTATGTGTGCATTGAAAAGCAAATCAAGTTCTCTGAAGCTATGGCCAGAAAATATATTTTTCATTAGCCTCTACATTTTCTTTTTCTTTTTTTCTGTTATAATTTTTAATGTTTTCTATTTATTTAATGTGCATTGGTGTTTTGCCTACATGTCTGTCTGTGTGACTGTGTCAGATCACCTAGAACTGGAGTTACAGGCAGTTGTGAGCTGCCATGTGGGTGCTGGGAATTAAACCAGGGTCCTCTGGAAGAGCAGCCAATGCTCTTAACTGCTGAGCCATCTCTCCAGATCCTAACCTCTTCACTTTCAAATGCAGTCATTTCCTTGTGACTCTGATTTCACTGGGATTGGGGTAAAGGTAAGGAAAGGAGCATAAGAAAGACACACACACACACACACACACACACACACACACACACACACGGTGGGGCTCCAATAGTGCAGCAGCCAAATTTGAACTAAGGACTGAGCTCCCACCTTCATGGTGGGAACAGAGAAGTTCTGAAACCTTACCCTCCTGGTTATCCTTTCAACCTCCTCAGCACTGTCAGGACTACAGGAGCTAGGCGGAAGAGGAATGTAGGTTCTGGAGCGTTCTTCCAATTCCAGATCCAGATGCTTGGTTGCATCATGTAAAGACTCAGTAAAAAACTGCCTGTCATGTTTCCTTCTCCAAGCAAAGGCCAGTGCAGCCAAACAGATCTGGAGGAGAGGTACCGCGCACAGGTGTCCGTCTGTGCCCCTCCCACACCGAGCCATCTCCCTGGACTTGCACTGCCACCCGGACCTCATCTCAGTTCAAAGCAGATACCGGAAGCCACTACCTTGAAATCCCCAGCACCTAGCCACCAGGCCTTCACCAAGAGACTTGCACGGGATCTCTAGGGAACAGATTCATAAACTGAAAATAGAGGCAAAGTGGTTCATCTCTTTTGGGACTTTTAAAATAAGGATGCCGAGGACCAGGTTGAGGTGGAGCTTAGGCCAGGGAGGGCTGGATCCCAGATTTTCTTATCATAGCTAAATCAAACTATACAATGAAGACTCACACCACCAAAAATGCAGCAACTGGTCCTTCTCCTCCCTGGTCCCGTGTTGACAAAGGTACCTCCACTATCTGGGAATTTCTTACCATGAGTGGCTGGGTAACAAATGCGCAGCAGAGCACAGAGAGAAACAGCAGGTGCAGCCACCACATACACCGCGCAGGCACAAACCTGTCCAGAAGAGGGGGTCTATCAACACCTTCATGGGAAGAAGCTACTCATGAAGGCAGAATTACAGCAAGGGGAAATGATGCCTTCCCTGATTGGAGACATGGGATGTAGTTGAGGAGGGGCTGTGGGATGGGTGCCCAGACTCTCTACCATCAAAGCAGGGTCCTTCCCTGTTGAGGGAACATCAAACTCCCTGAAGCTTCCCAGCACCAACAGTAAGGGAGCCTGAACTAAAGACAGGACAGGGCACAGACAAGGAGTTGGGAAAGGGAGGTGGTTACGGTGTGAAGAATCCCTGTTTAATTCCCATGCCTCTGGCTTAAGCATGCCCAGGGTCCCTCTTTTAAACTGAGGTGTGAAGAAACTGGAAGTGACCGTCCTGTCTTTACTCAGTGGTCAGGAGTGCAGTTGAGAGAGGGGATGCTGTCAGGAAGAAAGGGCCTTGGGTGGCTACCCTCCTCATGGGTTAGGAACA
Source organism: Lophiomys imhausi (assembly GCA_907164525.1). Classification (NCBI taxonomy): domain Eukaryota; kingdom Metazoa; phylum Chordata; class Mammalia; order Rodentia; family Muridae; genus Lophiomys; species Lophiomys imhausi. Next base: position 3,849,011 of record CAJQZJ010037469.1, read on the forward strand.
TGGTGTGGGCCTCTCCAGAGCCAGAAGGGGTAGTAGCCCTCTGGTCATTAGTGATGGCCCAAGCCATACAGGAGCCAGATGAAGAGGAATATATTGGAAGGACTGGTTAGGATCTATGATGTAAGAAACATAGCCCAGCTCAACAGTATACATATTTTTTTTTCACCGGACAACAAATGACCTTGGCCAGCATCGGGGTTTTTCCTCTGATAAGGTTAATGGAAGAATGCCCTCCCTTTTCAGCGCCCCCCTTTCAAGTTTCTTGTTTGGTATTCAGAACTCTGTCTAGATAGAGCTTCTTTTGAAGACTTGGCAGGGCCAAGAGACCCTTTGGGGTTTGCATGTGATAGTACTCACCCACAGAACGGATGAAGTAAGGGAGAAAACAGTGACACTGATAATTTCATATGAGTTCCCTGAAACACACAAGTCTCTTCACAGCTCCTAGACATCTACCAAGGCCGTGAGGATATCTAAAAAACCTCAACTACTCACCTGTAGCCTAGGAATCCTGTCACCAAACCACAGGCCAGGGAAGCTGACCCACAGATGGCCCAAGCCACAGAGATTGGCCAGAGCAGACGGATCCTTGATTGCCGGGGGCCTAGTCCTTCAAAACCACTGCTGGGAGCTAAGGAAGAGCAAGATGGAGATCAGCAGATTAGCAGACCTTGTCATTCCCACCCACAGAGTGATGGGAGCTTGCCACTTTGGTTGGGCCACAGGGTACCAGACACACAGTCACACATTATCTGAGGTGTATGTATCTGTAAGAAAGATCCAGAGAGGACAATAACTTTTGAATCAGTGGGCTGAGCAAAGCAGATAGTCCTCCCCATGTGGGTGGGCCTCGTTTAATCAGTCTAAATAGAACAAACAGACAAAGAGGGAGTTCCTCTTGCTTGATGATGATCTTTGAACACATTGGTCTTGGCCTGAAGATCAGGGGTAGCAGTGGGAAATGAGGGCTGTGGAGCTGGCTGATAGCTCTGGGTCATCTTGAACTGGACTTTCTCTGCATGTTCTACTGTGAACTTCTTCCTTCTGCCGCTCTAGCTTCGCAGCCCATCTCTCTGCCCAGCATACCTAGCAGGAGTCTTGGGACAAACTTCCAATACTGGTGCTGCCACTATAAGATCGGCTAGCTGAGTGGCCATTTGGACAAAGACATGACCTTCTCCCTTCTCCCCTAGTGTGTACTGTAGGGGTGGCACAGCCTTGGTCAGTTGGGCACAAGACCTTGCTGGCCACTGCTACACAGCAGTGTCCATCTTCTGCCCAAAGCCTCTGTTGACCACTTGTCCATATATCCTGCAGCGCCGGAGCCCTGTGGTTATATACTGACACCCCTGTCCTCCATTCCTACTAGGTCAGGTTCAGCAGACCCTTCAATCCCAATGATCAGACCAGATGATGATAGTTCATGGGACCCAGGTTCCATCGGGACTCACCCCTGACTCTGCTGGAACAGCTTTCCCATTCCTCCCCTCCTCATCTGGCTCAGTGAGTATCTGCCATAATTTGAAGTTGGAGCCTGTTATTCTATTTTGCATAGAAAGAGGTGGAGGTTTGACTTTCCGAATAGCTGAAGTGCAGGGTCTCATACTGACTTTTAAAAGGATTGGATCAAGGTTGTAAACCAGACTCACTAGGATTGGACAGAAGCCAGATGTTACAGTTTGAGATAGGCCTGGGCCCATACTCAAACTTGGATTTTAGAGGAGACCAGAATGTTGAGTGTCATTTGGACCATCTGTGTCTTGAGATGGAGACAGACCACTGTTTTGTCATCAGGAATGGGGGCTACTCAATACAACCATAGGGTGATGTCACCTTGTGAACCAGGAGGAGAGTGGTAGTTCTTCTCTTTCAGAGCAAGCTCTTTATCCCTGCAGGCCTCAAGTGGAAAGGGTGGACAGACCACACCATTGCTACAGGCTGCCATCCTCCAAGCTTGGTCAGTCCCATGGAGGATGTCTGATGCAGGATGCTGAAATTGTGAGAAGGTCAGGCCATGTCAATGCCATTTTTTTTTTTTTTTTGACTGGGTCTGAAACACTAGTACACGCTGCAGCAAACTCTGAGGACTGGAATGGTCAGATGGGGGCCTGGTCAAGCACAGGCCTCAGGTGGTTCTTCAAGATGTCATTTTCTGTTGCTGGGCAAGCTCCTTTGTACCTTACCTCCAATTTCCTCTCCCTACCAAGGGGCCAAGGCTGGTGGCCTCTAGGCAGCTCCAGGCAGTTAGGCTGATAGATTGCAAAACCCACCAGAGGAAGGAAGGTTGGTGGGCAAGGCCCAGAGTCTTAGCAAGTGCTTAGGGGTGGGTTCATAGGGCATGCTGAGCAAGTGGGGCCTGAGAGTGCCTTGCCTAGGAACAAGGGCTGTGAGCTGTGGAGTAGAGCAAGCCACTGCCTGGAAAGTGTGGTAATTAGGGAACTCCTGATACACCACCACAGAGAATCACCCCCTAAGGGTACCAGTATGCATATCCCAAAAGCAAAATCCCAGTGCAATGCAACCACAATGATGACATTAGAAATTGTCCTTCCTTTGTATAGAGTTCCAAGTCCATAGGGAGCTGGCCCCTCCAACCCCTGTCTACAGAAGAGGCAGCATATACCACAGCCTTGGTGCCCCATAGCCTCTCCTCCTGCTCACCCATATGACTACCAGGATCTCACTAGAAGCACCCACAGGACTCTCCAGACACTGCTGGATTATGTGCCCTTCCCTGGCCCTACCTAGTTGTCACTCCCACTCCTTCACCTGGGAAATGGCCTACACTTTCTGAAGGACCAGTCCCAGCAGTTCACTGGATCCAAATATGGCCAGGCCACAGCCACAGCCACAGGAAGATGTCAGAGCAATCTAATCTTTAGCATCTGTCATAATTTGAATGAAAATGGCCCCATAGGCTCACAGCGAGTGGGACTATTGGGAAGTGTGGGCTTGCTGGAGTAGGTATGGTGTTGCTGGAGCAAGTATGTCAGTAGGGATGGACTTGGAGGTCTCAGATGCTCAAGCCAGGCCCAGTGGGTCTCACTCTCTTACCGCTGCCTACAGATCAAGATGTAGAACTCTCAGCTCCTCCAGCACCATGTCTGCCTGCATGCTGCCATGAGAATGGACTAACCTTTGAACTGTCCATTCTCATGTTAATTAATGTTTTCCTTTATAAGTGTTGCTGTAGTCATGATGTCTCTTCACAGCAAATAGAACCCCTAACTAAGACAGCCTCCTATGCTGTAGGATTAGCAACTGTATGTCATGTCACTTACCTGGGGGGGGCTGCCTTGAATTTGGTCTCCTACTGGGATCAGGGGCTGATGGGGAAAAGCAAGCAAACAAACAAACAAAAGCAAATGTATGAGTCTGAACTAGGCACAGCTGTGGTACTAACAGAGATGCTTCTTTCTTGTCGCCACTGGAGAGAGCCTGAGAGACAAGGCAGGGCTGAGATGTGGGCTTTTATCCATCCTGATAAGGGCCTGAAAAAAACCCTCAGTCACCCAGAGCTATTCACTGGAAGTCATGGAGGCAGAGAAAACCATGTAGCTAAAAAATTAAGGGAGCCTGAGAAGAAAGAGTGATAAATGTGGCTATACAAGGTTTTCAACAGGTGACTGATTATTGAAGAACAGGATCTGGGAGTGATCTCCACACAGCCATGTTTTCCTGCCATGGGGTGGCTAGCTATGGCTCATATAATTATGGAAATGGTGGCTACAAGATTTTTGTCTACAAGGGATGATGACCCAAGGGGAAAAAGTGGCTTTAAATATATATGGTGGTGTTTATTTTCAATGAACAAGACAGACAGAAAGCAGAGCATATACTGCTTAGTGAAGAGACTGGCCGTGAGGACCAGCTGACAGTGTAATTTCTGTTTTTAGTTTACCACACCCTGAGGTTCCTCTGTGCTCACTCCTCTTAGATGCCACTGTCGTGCAACTCGCAGATGTCCTCTGGCTTCCTGTGAAGTAAAGAGATTGGTTGGTAAGGGCACCCCACGCCGGGGGGTCTCCTCAGGAGAACAGGGCCACACAGCTGTTGTACCTTGCTGAACCTGAAGAGCAATGACAAGAGCTGGGCAGCTGGACAGGCCAGGAGGGTGCACAGGAGACCCAGACTGAAGGATTCCAGAGTGATATCAGTGGGGCCCACATCCAGGGGGTGCTGCAATGGTCCAATCACAAGGCAGTTATGTCCCTTGAGTCCAACACACAGAATTCCAAGTGTATTCAATATATGTATGACTCCTGCTTTGTTAAAGTTCTTTCCCCAGGAAGCCTTGCCTGCACCAAGGGGGTTGAACAAGACAAAATGTGCTCTTCCTTGTAGTTCATCTTGTGAGCTGAACAAATGCTTGCTGAGGACCCAGAAGACCTGTGCTCAGCTGACTAAGTCCTGACCACAATTCCAAAAGAAGGTGCCAAGAGCTTAAGTATCCCTGAGCAGAGGAGGAGATGACATCCTGGACCAGACCGCTGGAAGCCCCCAGGGAAGTGAGCTCCCCAGAGAGCACAGCCGGTCCCTCTTTGTCACTTGATGACATTTCTTCATCATCAATTGTCTATTGTTACAAGTTCTACCAACATATTATTATATTTAAAAACTCTGTGTATCTCTAAGTGTAATCATTTACTCTTAGATTTGTCACACCCTGATGTCCTATGACAGATAAGTGAACTCAGTCTTGACACAGCTGCTATCACTGTATTATCCAGCTGTCTGGAGGATCATGTGATTATAGGGGCTGACCCCATTTACAATTATGAATTTACCATAGAACGCAACCATGGGCTGGAGAGATGGCTCAATGATTAAGAATATGTATTGCTCTTGCAGAGGATCCTAGTTTGTTTCCTAGTACCCACATCAGGTGGCTCATGAATAACCTGTCACTCCAGTCACAAGGGGTCTTACCCTCCTCTGGACTCTAAGGGTACTTTTATAAGCTCGCACATTTTCCCTTCTTGTAACACATTTACCCATAATAAAAAAATAATAAAAATAAATCTTCAGAAAACATTAGCCTGTTTCCCCTTACTCTGTGTAGAGCACAAGATATGAATTCTCACAGGAAGCACTCCGTTGTGGAGTTTCCAGCCATGTTGCCTGCCTGCCCACTCAGCACACTGCTAGACTGCCCCCCCCCCCCCCCCAGTTTAAGCCCTTCTCCAGGATCTCTGAGTTTTGCTTAAGAGAAGAACAAACTGTAAGCCCAAGATTAGGAAGCTACTTTGGGAAAATTGCTGCCTCCCACCTGTTCATGGCCCCTCAGAGTGACCAGGGCAGTGAGACACGAGTAGGCAGAGAGCAGGCAGGAGGACACGGCAAGCCGCTGTGTGTGTAGGTAGCTGCTGGAGGAGGGCTGGCTGTACAGTGAGAACCAGATGTGGAAATCCTCCAGGTACTCCGTGAACTTTGAATAGAAAAGCTGAAACAGAAACCACCGGTGTTTTCCCACACATGGACACACGTGTGAGCAGAGTGAAATCCTGACTCATAATCAGCAACTTGTAGAATGAGATTCCAAAGTTTCTTAGCTTTTTTCTCTCGGCTGAAAGCTGGACACCTCCTGGCTACTGGGTTGGTGCTGCTCATAGTTCCTTGTTTTGTCTTCCTTCCCACCACTTCCTCAGCACTATCTCACTGCATCACACTTTTACCACCTGGACTCTGACCCAGTTCAACCTCCTGCTGATGTCTCCTAAGTTTTGGTACCAACTAGTTCAATGCTTACTCCGTACTAGCTCACAGAGACTTCCTCTCTTAGCCCTCCCACCCTTTCTTTCCTTTCTGATTCCAAAAGTTTTTCTAAATATCCCAATTCTCAGCACTTTCCACAGAAACACAGCCACATGTTCGCTGGGCATCAGCTCTGGGACTGAGAGCTGGGACTGATCTGCCTCCTATTTAGTAGCCTCACAAGGGCTACTGCCCAGCAGGTGGCAGGTAATACCTTGTCAAACTTCACTAAATTAAAAAAATTCAATGCAACTTAAATAATTTTTGGTGCTAAGCATTCTAGAAAAGAACTATTTATGAACAGAACTGATATTATAAATACCATCAGGAAAATCAGCAAATACCAGCAAAACAGGTTTAATAGACTGAGGATATATCTTTTGCATGTAAATTCCCAGGTGACCATTGATTCCAGGGACCCAACCACATAAGCTCACAGATGACTAAATCAGTAAAGTTGGGTTTCTCACCCAAAGTTCTCAGGCAATACAGCTGGAGGAGCAACCATGGAGATTATTATCCAAGGGATGTTGCACTTAAGCAGGGCCTTTTAATTTAAAGTGCTGAAAGTTTTCTATATACCACGACTGTTTTGAAATTATTGTTCCAAATTCATAACGGCCATGTTTTGTGCTAAATTGGCAATGCCAGGTACTCCTCACTACAATGGAAGACGATGAAAAGAATAAGACCCAGTGCCGAGGAAATGTCAGGTTGACAAGATGGCTGAGAGGGTTAAGGCACTTGCTGCCAAGCCTGATGACGTGAATCCAATCCCCAGGACTCACATGGGTGGGGGAAGGAGAGAACCAATTCCTGTAAGTTGTTCTCTAACCTCTACACACGAACTGTAACATGCACACACACATGGGAACAAAGCAAATGTTATGAAAAAAAAGTATTTCCTCAGAAACATAAGTCTAAAAGAAGTGTCTCTTGTGACATTTGCTGTCATGGAAATAAGTGAAGGAAAACTGTGGCTGTGTAATAAGTAGCCTCAGCAAATAGCAGTGCATGGTGGGCTACTGTATGACTTTTAATTTATTTAAACAAAATTCAGGGGGAGATTTATTCTAAAGAAATTGAATATGAAGTGTGAACGTCTGCAAATGGGCCAATGCCCATCAACAGGGAGTAAATGGGAATATTCAGAAAAAAAAACTTATACTTGGTCTGTGAGAGCATAGATAATTTTGTCACCCATTGGCAATTACCTACCATCTGACATTGCAATCTGACAGTGGAACTGTTTATGGTGCACGAGTGAACAACAAATCTTTAATTTGGGACCTCTTGGACACTGCAGACCAGCAGCCAGAAGTTGTAGAAATTTATTATTGCTTCAGATCAAAGAAGAACTGCATTACTGTGAAGATGGCTAAATGCAAGTGTATTAACGCATGCTGGCTAGTTAGCTGATTCAAGCATCTACCGGGGTGGCGCTCCGCAAGTATCGCCTTTGAACTGAAGCGCCCCCTCCTGGAGGAGAAAGGTGGTGATGAGACCCAGGGAGCTCACCAAGGAAGAGATTCACAGCTACCCTCTCCAAGGTTAGAAAAAGAGTAAACAATTGCTATGGAGAGGATTTCCTGATGGGGCTGCTTGCAAGTAGTGAAGAGCTGCAGGGATGCCACCGTAGTGACTCACCGCCCATGCTGGGGTGGGCTTTTTAGTGATGTAGCCTCTGTGGAGTCACCCACACCCTTGGAAGTAATCCACAAACCAATTGGCTAAGCAAAATAGACTTAGATGGAGTCGTTTCTTTGGTGTTTGTCATTCCCTATCTGGGTGAATAGACTTTTGTACATGTTCTCTCCAGGAGAAGTCACACGACATGGGTTTCTTGACATTTAGCAACTTAACTTTGGAAAAATCCAAGTCACAACTTTAGAAAGAGAAGCGGAAGTAGGCACCAAAAAATACCGGCCATTCTGGTACGTCACGGGTCATCAGCATGGGACCTACCTTCCAGAAACCGAGACCATGGCTAAGGTAGAGGAGCTCTCGCTGCACAGGGCCATCCCATATGCTCGCACGCAGCCAGCACTGAGCAACGAAGAACCAGGCTTGTCCTGAGCGTAGCTCCTTCACCATCACGTGGCTGATGAACCAGTTTGGGGAAGGTCCACTACCGTCATGCCATAGGCGGATCTTCTGGAGCGGACCCAGTTGGTTAGGAGTGCTGGTGACACATAGAAATGTCTTATCAGCCATGGGTATTCAGCGTCTGTGAAAATCTCACCAACTCTGACATGGCCCTTAGGGACAGTGGGTTTCAATGAGCATTGTGACTGGTGTGTGTGTGTGGGGGGGGGACGACGGACACAGGCCTTCTGGATCCACTCTAATGCCCCCTTTATCACCAGTTTACTAAGCACAGTTTCAGATATCAAGCACAAATAAAAAATACCAATGGAAAATCCCAGAAGTAGACAATTCCTAAGTTTTGAAGTTTTTTTACACTGTTGTTACAGCGATTCTACTTTATTATTACTGGCAGATAATCTTGTGCTATGCCTTGTCAGTAACTCATACATTATCTTAGGTTTGTATGTCAAAGAACAATCAGGAAGGTCCAGGGTGCAGCGCTCTTTGCTGATCCTGGGATCCACTGGGCAGCCTCAAACACATCTCTTGACAAGAGAATGGCTATCGCTTCCTTAGGCCAAGTCACTCAGACCCCCACCTGTCTGTGTCTGATGTCAGTCTGAAGTTAACCTTTATGGTCTTCATTAAAACATGCTCCAAAATAATAAATGTTTATTATAAGTAAATTAAAATAGAAAAATTTTTATGAGGAAAAAAAGACTTCAGTATTTCATATTTTCTAAAAATGTCAGGTGCTTAACTCCTACCTTGATAAATCATCTCTCTTTCCTGACTCTCCTTCTATGTGATACTATGCAGCATTGCTTTTCCAAATTTGGGTGGTGACACTAATTAATGTATTCACTAATAGTTAATTTATTGTGACATAAAACATTTATTATGATACACAAGGTTAGTAACCCTCCACCCTTTCTCTGCCTTCATTTTTCTCCCTGTGTAAGCAATCCATGTTAGTCTATACTAAAGAATAAAATACTTCATGTGTTAGGCATGCTTGTAATTCCAGTCCCAAGCTGGCAGAGGCAGGAGGATAGCTGAAAGTTCAAGGGCAGCCTGGTCTACATAGTGGATTTCAGACCTACTGTGACTACATAATGAGACCCTGCCTTAAAAAAATCAAAAGCAAGAATAGAACATTCCTAAAACTGTAAGTATGTGAGCCAGTGATTGTTACTCTCTTCCCGTGTTTCACCATCCAGCTTCATCGTAGGCATGATGTTCAGAAAGCCAGTGTTCTCTGGGCAGCATCTCTGCCATACCCCATTCTGACCAGACCCTTTCCCAAAGCATGTGGTTGGAATAGTCAGGGTACCTCAGGATAAAGGTGTGCCTGGAATTCCTTCCAAATAAGGGCTGCTCTGGACAGCAGAGTTCTTTGGTTTCTGAGAGTCCATTTTCACCACATAAAACAATGAAAACCTTCAAACAGACACAGACACAAGAGTAAAGATGTACCCCAGAGGGTATGGGGTATCTCCTTGCCTCATCCCAGCTCCCTACTCGTGGGTCCCAGCACTGAGCCCAGGGACTGTGGGGGCCTGCATGGCATGCCGAGCCTCCCGTGTAGAGTCTCCTCAACTAGCCAGTTCTTCACAAACTTTTTCTGGAAAAGTGGAATCCCTTGTGGGATTCTTCATCAGGGCAAGAAAACTCCATGGAGGGCAGCACTTCCTACCCTTGGGTGTAGTGGTGGGACATTGGAGGAGGCCTGAAGGACACCAGAGTGGGGCCAGGGCTGGTGGGTGGGGCTCCCATGTCTACGAGGAGGAGCACTCTGGGGAAGCATACTGGGCTATACTTATTACTCTTCCTAGTATCTGTCACACTGAAATCTTCAGCTTTGGTGTGGTATAATTTTAATCTTTCATTAAAAAATATTAATCTAAAAATATTAATCTCTTGTCTTGAAATCCTGTCCTAGTTCAAAGTAATCTTTTGCTTTCTGTAGTTACTGAATTTGTTAAAATTACCTTTCTGCGTTTAGAATTCTGGCATTATTATTTGTGTGCATGTGTGTATGTGTGCATGTCTAATGTCAAGTAAAGATTTTATATTGCTTTCTTTTGCAAAGACTGTGATTGCTCTGAGACCTTTTGCTGAACATCCTGTCTGAGTCTACAAGACTTTGACACATACCTGAGTCATTTCTGGGTTGTCTAGCTATCTTATAAGTCTACTGGCCAACCCCATAAGCCACTACACTGTGATGGCTCTTGCATGACAAAAAAAAAAAAAAAAACAAAAAACAAAAAAAACTGTCTAGTGCCCTGTTCTCTTTCAGATTGTTAGGCCTAGTCGTATTTTCCTGTGAACTAGTATTCCCTTTCATATGAACTTTATAGTGAATAATTCCTGTTCCATAAGACATCTTTCTGGAATTATAGTTGATTTCATTGGCTTTAATATCTTTCTGTTTTAGGGTCCCCCCCCCGCAGTAAAACAGATAGTTGGTGGCTGGTGTGGTGGCACACCTTTAACCCCAAAACTTTCAAAGAAGAGACAGGTATATTTCTGAGTTCCAGGCCATCCTGGTCTATACAGCAAGTTCCAGGCCAGCTGGTACTACATAGTGAGATCCTATATCAACAAAGACTACCTCAGGAAAACAAAAACAAAAAACCTTTTTTTTTTTTTTTCTCCTGAACAACCCAGAAATGACTCAGGTGTATTTTAAAGTCCAGAGAGGTTGTTCAGAAAAAAATATCTGGGAGCAATCACAGTCCTTGCACAAGAAAAAAGAAAGAAAACCCCTCAAATAAGCCAAGTAATGTCGATATAGGAATTAGACCAATCCACATTGTCATCATCACCTTCACATCATCATAAATCTTACAGACTTAATACAAGGGGCAATCAGTTATCTCAGCATAAAGATATCTATTTATTTAAGTATTTTATGAATATTGAGAAAATTCTTTCATGGTGCTCCTGTATGTGTTAGGGGTGAATTCACCTTCAGGTTCTCATTATTTTGTGACTGGTAGGAGGATCTTGCTTCTAATTATGTACAATGAAAGCCACTGACTCTGTGTGGATGAGTGGTGTGCCCCTCCCCCCAATCATGACTCTAACAAGCTTGGGTCTTGGCCACTGGGTCTAATTATTTTACATTGTTTTTGTACAAGCATGTCAAGAGCACATGGGCATACTCCCCATGCTTCCAGTCTGATGGGTTCTATAGAGGGGACATGTTTTTGTTTTTGCTTTGTGTGTGTGTGTGTGTGCAGAAAATGGAGTGTGCATCATTCCTCTTGGATTTTTAGGGGGCCCCTGAACTAATTTATTTCTGCTTCTGCAGACCTCTCTTCCACAGCCTACCTTGGCCTAAGTGTTTCCCTGGGCTGCTAGGCTAGACTTACCCCTCTATCCTCCTATCACTTTCCCTTCCTCCCCACCTGCAACCTCAGTTTTCATCTGTTTCTCTGGGGAACTCCGCCCTCAGCCTCAAACTCCCTACCCAGCTCATTTCCCACTTAGTCCAAAGGCTAGTCTAGGAAACTCTTACTCCTTTCTCGCTAGATCCTTCTCTGGGTGGGTCATGCATTCAGTGTTAACTCAGAGGAGTACAACACAGTTCTCAAAATCTCAGAGACCCATTCAGAAGAAAGCCATCTCTGAAGCTGTTTTTTCACCATGAAGGCAGAAAGGGGGAAGGAGTGTCCATGAGGCATGAGATGAGAGTTCTGCTTTTTGCCCTTACAAATATGCAAGAGGACAGGGGAAAGGTAGATAGGCATTACTCCCAAAATTACAATGTGACAGTGGCCACAGGTGATTGACAGGGCAGCCAGATCATCTCCTTGTCACGTCTTGTGCCTATCAAGCCATACACACACCCTTAGACCTCATGAATGACTTTGCTAGGAGCTCATGTTACCTTTGAGGTAAATTTTGCTGGTGACCGGAAGCCAGTATCAATGATGACTGCATATAGTTGGTGGCCAGGTGGGATATCTTCTTGCAAAAAAATATAACCAGGTTCCTTTTTCTCATTACTATTGACACATCTGCTTTTAGTCACCAAAAATCCATAAAGAACCAAGAAAAACACACTGAGCACAGTGGGAAGCAAGTTGTGAGGGTGACTGTAAACAAAGGAAGAGAAATTAAGGGAAATTCCTCATGGAACTGACGTTTTGGAAGCATCAGTTCTGCCTGGGAGAGTAAGCATCCAGATCCCTCCTCTCTGCAGAACCACAGCTCTTTATAATTCACATGCTCTCATGGACTTGCTTCATACTGGTTGAGTGGGTGGAGACTCTGAAAGCGCAGGGCTGCCTGTGGCCAGTGCCAGGCACCCCATATCCTACACTGAAGCCCCAAGTGGCCTGTGATGATCTAGCAAGGGTGGCAGAAAGCTACACCCTGCAAGGTCCAAGGAACTTAGACTGAGAAACTGAAAAAGAATGCCAGGGCCAAGTTCAATGGTAGAGTACTTGCCTAGCATACGTTGGGCTCTGGGTTTAATCCTTAATATGAATTGAAAAAAAAATAGAAGAGGAGAAGTAAAGAAAGAAGAATGTGAGACATGCTTCATAACACTGATGTTGCCATTTGGCTCTCCTCCTGCTGCCTCCTAGCAAAGCAAGTTCCAGATGTTCCAGTGTGCCGCTTCTACATACCCCTGTTGCTGTGAGTGAGGCTTCTTGCTGTGTCCCCGAAGCTTACAATCACCTGGTCCCTGCTGCTGCAGCACCAGTTCTGCCTGGGAGAGTAAGCATCCAGCTCCCTCCTCTCTGTAGACCCACAGAGAGCCACCCATGTGAAGTCCCTCCAGCTGGGACCTTAACATACCTGGACTTGGGCTTTTTGGGTAGTTGACAAAATTGCAGAGGGCCCATGCTGTGTGGGAATGCTACCTTCCCAGCCTCCTGCCTCATCTCTGACTCCATGTAAGGACCAGGATATGCTCTTGGTCCCTGGTGTCCTTCTTCCAGAACAGAACTAGAACCAGGTCACACTTGCTCCCTGTCACACTCCATGAACTCACAGCCTCCTGGTTCTAGGCTATTCTTATTCCTCCATTACTTCCTGGGTCCTCTCAGGGGTCACCACTGTTCCTGGGTGACTTTGAGTACCATTTTCTGTACGGAGTAGGTGCTATGTCCCCACTCCTCCTTGTTTATCCACAAATAATGTTGCAGAAACCAGGACCGGAACTACTGTACTCCAAGCCCTGAGAATTACTTGCCTGGAAACCTTCTCTGAGATAGCAATGGTTATTAGTAACTAATGATTTACTTGCTACCTGTGGTGGTTTGAATGAAAATGGCTCCCATAGGTTCATAAGGAGTGGCAGTATTAGGAGATGTAGCCTTGTTGGAGTAGGTGTGGCTTTGTTGGAGGAAGTACATCACTTGGGGTGGGTCATGAGGTTTCAACCGCTCAAGCCAGGCCCAGTGTCGCTCTTTCTTCCTGCTGCCTGCCAATCTGGATGTAGAACTCTCAGCTACCTCTCCAGCACCATGTCTGCCTGCGTGCTGCCATGCTTCCCGCCATGACAATAATGGACTAAACCTCTGAACTCTAAGCCAGTCCCAATTAAAAGTTTTCCTTTATAAGAGTACCAGTGGCCATGGTGTCTCTTCACAGTCAATAGAAACCCTTACGAAGACACTATGAGGCCTACCAATGAAGTACTATGCATATGTAAAGTATAGTTTCATATTCTAATATAAAATATAAGTGCAAAAAGTATTCAAAGTGGCTTATTATTCAATATACTCAATTTTCAAACTGTAAATATAGTTGCTTGTTATGAAACAGTGGCAATGAATACATAGTAACTGTTAAACTTATGATTTAAAATAGGGTAGAGGATTTGTTGGACTGAAAGGGGGAGCTGTTGGGGGGGAAAAGATATACCTTAAACTTAAAAAAAAGGGAAGAGGATGGGGGGTTGAGGGGGAAGAGGGTGGGAGGGGGGACTGGAGGGGGGAGTAGGGAAGGGATTGTCTTTGAAATGTAACTTGAAGAAATAAAAAAATAAATTAAAAAAAGAAAACAACAGAAAAATAGGGTAGAGGTTGTTATTGGAAATGAGACTAGGCCCATGTCAATCAAGACATGCAAACTGAGGGTCATTTTTCGTTGCTGTAGATATTAATTAAATTAGCAATAATTGACCCACTGAAATATAGCTGAACTTAAAATTACATAAGAAAGATATTGACTTCCTGTTGTTCATAAGGTTCCTGACAGTAGATGTAAAGTATAAACAGTAATATAACATCTAAGACAAACATTCCTAATATCTGTGCTCCAGAAAACAAAGGCATTACATGAGTGCTAAGTATGAAGTCAGTGAAGTATGTACATCTCTTAAGCAGTCACTAGAATACATGAAATGAAGGTCTGCTTTGGAGAATGGAACTCACCTCTGAAACTCAGAAATGCTGCTCACTTCAAAAGTGGCATTTAGGTTTCTTCTTAGGACAGAGAAAGGCACAAGGAGATGGTAGCTAGAAGGAGAAATCAGATCAGAGTAAACGTGGGGTAGGTGCAGATGTTTGTGATGGGACAGCTAGAAGCTTGAAAAAAAGAAGTGCCAGTCATTCCTATGTTTCATATCTTTATGTGTAACATAGAGATTCACGTTTGGTACTAGGAGTCAGCTCCCATGGAGACTGTGGTGAAATATCAGGCATCTGGACACCCTGCAGGTCCACCACAGCCCAGCCCTGCATGAAACTCAGGTTAGAGTCTCATTGTGGAGTGACTTTGCTTAAGCACCTGTCCTGGCATTACAGAAATCTCATCATTGCTAAACATGTCATGACAACTACTATAAATACTATTTTTTTTTGTAAAACATAAAATTGCTTCCTGTTTATCATCCTGAAAATAGTTCCTACATGATTTTCCTTTGTGCCCCTGGCTCTTGGGGAAGGAGTACTATATAATAGAGAACAAAGGATTGCTGTTGTGTATTATCTAACAGCAAATAATGCTGGAACATGGAAACATTACCAGTAACTTCCCATGGCACATTACTGGAAAAGGCAAATACAAAGTCATAGTAATAAAAACAACGTGGTGTTGACACATGTGTGTATTCAACACACACACACACACACACACACACACACACACGGGACCAAAGTAGAGAATCTAGACATAAGTTCATAAAACTTCATCCAGTTGATTTCTGAGAAAGATACCAAAAGTGCACATTGAAGAAAAGACATCTTCAACAAATAGTGTTAGAAAAACTGAGTAGCCTACAGGTAGAAAAATGAATCTAGGTACTTATCTCTCTCCTTCTATGAAAGCCAACTCCAAGTGGATTAAAGGTTTAAATGCTAAACATGAGATTCTGAAACCAATAGAGGAAAAGGTAGAGAGTATTCTGTGAGACACAGGCATATGTAAGGGCTTTCTAAATGGGACTGCAGTCTCTCAGGAAATAAGACCAACATTTGACAAAGGGAACTTCATGAAATTAAAGGGCTGTACAGCAACTGGAACTATAAGTTGATTGATGAAGTAACCTGAAGAAAGGAGAAAATCTTTGCCAATTGTAATCTGGCAGAGGATTAATATTTAGAGAATATTTTTATGAAACTCTTTTTTTATGTTTATTCACTACTTCAAGCTACATCTCCATCACAGTACCCTCTCTCCACCCCTCCTGGTTCCACCCTCCCGCCCTCTCCTCTCTCTCCCATCCATCCCGCTCCTGTAATGTGGAGTGTCCCTACATATCAGCCCCTCTCAGTTCAACAGTCATATGAGAGCTAAGAGCTTCCTCTTGCACTGGGGCTCTACATGGTAGCACCCCCAGGGCAAATTGTCCTATTAATAGGTAACAAAGGCTATGTTCCTTATCCTTTTGGTGTGTTGGTTGTAGGATAGTTATCCTGTACTATATGGCTAAAATCCAATTATTGCTGGTGGAAATGCAGACTTGTACAACCACTATGGAAATCAGTGTGGTGATATCTTAGAAAACTTGGAATAGCCCTACCTCAAGACCCAGCCATACCACTTCTGGGTATCCACCCAAATGATTCCTCACCAAACCACAAGGACATAGCCTCATCTATGTTCATAGCAGCCTTATTTGTAATAGCTAGAAACTGGAAATAACCCAAATGTCCTTCAACAGACTAATGGATAAAAAAATTGTAGTACATCTACACAATGGAATACTACTCAGCTATCAGAAACAAGGAAATCATGCAATTCACAGCCAAATGGATGGAACTAGAAAAGCTCATCCTGAGTGAGCTAACCCAGACTCAGAAGGATGCACATGGCATCTACTCACTTATAATTGGATTTTTATGGAACTCTTGACCATGAGAATGACTCTGACTCTCATGCCTGCTTTTGGGACTCTCCTCCTCTTGCTGGCTTGCCATTTCCAGCTTCAATATGATAATTCTACTTCATATTATTATATTTTATGTTGTCAGGTTCTCTTACAAGCCTGTTCTTTTTTTAATAAGAGACAGAAAGGGAGTGGATCTAGAGGAGGTGGGGACAAACTGGGAGGAGGAGAGGGAGGGGAAACTATAATCAGGATATATTGTATGAGAAAATTATTTTCAATAGAAGAAAAAAGGAAAAAATATTAGGTAGAAAAAGACATGTCTAGATAATACAAAGAACTAAAAAAACAAAATACCCTAAACATTAAGAAAACAAAAAATGCAATTAAATATGGGCTATGGATCTGAACAGAGAATTCTCAAAAGAAGAAATACAAATGAACATTTGAAACAGTATTCAACATCCATAGCTATCAGGGAATTGCAAATTAAAATTACTTTGAGATTCTATCTCCCCCAGTAAGAATGGCTGCTATCAAGAAATCAAATGATGCCGGGCGGTGGTGGCGCACGCCTTTAATCCCAGCACTTGGGAGGCAGAGACAGGCGGATCTTTGCGAGTTCGAGGCCAGCCTGGTCTACAAAGCGAGTCCAGGACAGCCAGAGCTGTTAAACATAGAAACCCTGTCTCGAAAAAACCAAAAAAAAAAAAAAAAAAAAAAGAAATCAAATGATGACAAATGCTGTCTAGGTGTGGGGAAAAGGGAACCTCTATTCACTGTTGGTAGGAATGGCAATTGGTGTAGTTACTCTGGAAATCAGAGTAGAGATTTTTCAAAAAGCTAAAAGTAGGACTACCATATGACCCAGCTATACTACTCTGGGAATAAACCTAAAGGATTCTGGAGTCTATGACAGAGATGTCTGTATATTTATGTTCATTGGAGGTCTACTCATAATAGCCAGGAAATAGAAACATCTATCAATTGATGAATTTATGATGAAAATATAGTACAGGTACAATATGGAATTCTAGTCAGCACAAAGAAAGAAAGAAAAATAACAGAAAAAAAAAGAGAAGAATGGAAATTTGCAAGAAAATGGGTGGAACTATCAAAACATTATATGCATGAGTTAAACCAGAAAGACAAATACCTTATTCTCTTTCACATATGGATTCTAGCTGTAAATTTTTAGATTTCCATGTTCAGTTGGAGTAAGTGCTTGTGGAGGCCAAGAAACAAGAGAGGAACCATGAGAGGCAACAGCAGGAAAGACCTTGGAAGGGATAGTAAAGACTTATGAAAGTTGGGGAGGGTAGTAGGAGAGAAACAGTTCAATTGAGGAAGGGAAGATATAGGGAAAGATAAGAGCTGGGTCAACCGAAACTAATAATTTACAAAAATAAATGAAAGTTTACTACCTTATACACTAAAGATATAATAATAATAATCATAATAATAATACATAGTCTGAAGTGAGGAATCCTACATGAGTGTGCAATGTTGTTTCTAGAAGTGCCAGGTGTGACATACTTCTTTATGACTTATTGGCCAGGAAATCCCCAGAAGCTCCTAAAATGATACACACTATTACCATTTTCTTAGTTATGCACCAGAACTAGATGATGAAAACAAATTACTGAAGACACTATACAGTTAGAATATACAGAGAAATAAGCTGGAACTGAGCTGGAAGCTTCCTCCCTGCTGGCTAGCATTCACAGGGCCAGAAGGTGTTATTCAGACTGCAGGGGGAGAAATGTCATCAGTGATCTTATCCAGCTGAGGACCCTGCACCATCTACTACTGACTTGCCACATAATATAGACCCACTGGTGTGATAATGGCAGGACTGCTTTGGGGGTAACCAGTAGCTTTCTGATTGGATTTGAGGCTTCTTCCATTGTGGGGAAAACATTTCTGCCTGGTATTGTAAAGCTGGTAAAAAAAGCCCATGTCTGGGGATATTACAGGTCCTAGAGAGGAATCTACTACCAATATTTTGCTAAATAGACTACTCAAACTGCCTTCTAAATATGCATATTTATAGACACATATTAATGTTGCTTTCAACCTTGGACAGAGACGCATGTGTTTGCGGTGAGTTAAGGCAGTGAGTGTGTTAACGCAGAAGCTCAGAACTAATCAAAATGCTTAGAAAGTGACTGGTGGATGCTCAGCCCTAAACAAGATATCTATATGACCTCTTTCAGGGTCCAAGAAACATTGTGAAGATGAGCCGGATGATGCCTGGGAACACTCTGAAATGCCTGCCATCTTCTGGATATGACATGGCCGTTGGAATCAAGAACACACAGCGGCTGTGACTACTTACATAAAACTCCAAGGAAACAGCATCTTTCAGACACAACAGGACTGATGCTCATATGAACTCGCAGAGACTGTATAAACATGCACAGGATCTACACAGCTTCAAGCCAGATGGTGTCCCAGTGACGAGAGAGGAAGGGGACACTTTACCTTCCCTAACCAAGATGCTATCTTCAACTGACAACCACTTGCAAAGGAAAAGTCAGTTTTCTTCAATTGAGTTTCACTGGGTATATAAACCACACTTAGGAGTAGGCCTTATTCCCCACAAGAGATGGTCAAAACAAAATGAACTCAATGGTATTTTTGTATATATTTTTTGCCTTTGTTTGGGCATTAAAGAAAATCTCACTCATCTTTTATGTATATATTATGGTTTTCAATTGTGTGTGTGTGTGTGTGTGTGTGTACATGTGCTTTTTTGCTGTTTATTTTATTCTTGTTTGTTTAATTTGCATTGGATTGAAAGATAACGCTTTGTATGTTGTCAGAAGGCCAAATTTGCTTCAGGAGAAGTACTACCTAGCCCCCCCCATCCCCCCCCCAGAAAAAAAAAAAGAGGGCAATTGTCCTAGGGTTGGGATTGGGGCAGGGCTCTGTTCTTATCGTTCCAGGAGAATCGAAGTGTCCATTAGGGGAGCCTGGGGACGGCGGACAGCGGAATCCTCAGCAGAGAGCAGAATCAGGCACCAAGGAGGATGACCCAGTTGATTCTGCCTGGCAGACTTCCTCAATAGCTGTCTCCATCGGGGGCCTGCAACCACCACTGCAATCCAGTGTCGCTGGGACCATTCAGCTCTACACAATGCCCCGGCCGGAACCTCAGTGAAGCCTGCATGATCAGCTTCTGCCTACAAACCCCTTAGGTCATCTAAACAGCTGAGAACAGAAGGACTGAACATAAAAGGATTGTACTAACATTTTTAATCATTTTTCCCATTTGGGTTGGGGCCCCAAACAGGTCTACTACGACCCAAATCAGCAGGAAGTCACTTTAAGAGAGCGACGCCCCATGCCCAGAGGGTGGGGAGGGTGTTTCTCCGCCCTTCTTTTTGGTTATTTGAAGGATAACTGAAAACTCTGTTATGTAGGGGAAGAGACTACAAGCTGATAAATGATCCTGTCTTAATGGGTTTTGGAGGTTAGCCCCAGGGAATTCCTACTTTTCCTTTTCTGTATCCTTCTTCCTCTCCTATGTAGGAGTGCATGGGCTTGAGAAAAATGAGATATAGACATAGCACAGGAAGGTCCAAGAAGAAGGGTCAGATTATTGAATATGCCCTTATACCTTTGTATATTGATACAAAATTAGTAGGTTATTTGGCTAAAGTGGTATTGACCATTGTTTATTGTGCAAAAATAAGATTGTATTGGATTACATCGGTATTGATCTTTGTATATTGATACAAAATTAAGATTATAGTTGGCCACAATGGTATTGACCCTTGCATATGGACTTAATATTAAGATTATATTGGGCTACATAGGCATTGATCTTGGTATATTGATACATAATTAAGAGTATATTTAACCACAATTGAATAGATCTTTGTATATTGATACAAATTTAAAGATAATGCTTCCCAATGGTATCATACCTAGAGATACTTAAAAATAAAATGTGAAGCTCTGACCTCTTGATACCAACCGTCTAAAACGGTCTAGGATAGTTAAAACAAACTCCTAGTCATGCAAACATGTCTCTTTGTTAGCTACTATGACAGTCTATCACAGATATTCTCTAAACTACCCAGTAATCAAGTTGCTAAGAGACAAGCAACATTTGCTTATCTAAATACAAGAGATGGTTAGGGCATCTTCAAAAACCCCTAGAGATCTGCAGAATATGGCATGTTTGTTTTCTAAAGAGAAAGAGAAAGAAGGTGTATCATTGGATGGGTGGGGAGGTGGAGGAGGTTCTGGAAGGAGATGGGGAGGGTAAATCCCAATCAGAATATATTATATAAATTTTTAATTAAAAAAAGTCTCACACACACAAACAAATGAGGAAAAGTAGGAGGGGAAACAGGAGGGAGAAGTGGATAAGAGAGGGTAAGGTGGGATTAATATGATCAGATGACTTTTAAATGAATAAAAACTATTCAACAGATCAAAAGTAACAGATGTCTGTAAATATCACCAGATTAATACAATTTGAACATGTGTGACTCTTTATGGGCAAATACAACATGCAACCCCTTATGGTTTTACTGTTCTTGAGAGGGAAAAGACTGTTTCTATACTAATAATAATTGAATTTCTATCCCATTGAGAAGGTAAGGGTAACACAAATTAATGGAGTAAGTGATCATAAGATTTTTAAGTCTATGCCTAGGTGATAAATAATGTTCATTTTAGTGATATGACCCAGATATTGCAAAATGACCAAGAAGGCTGCTTGTGTTCATGCTGAGATTTCTCTTTCCAAGTGAAATTAACTTTCAGACCATGCCCATGGATGGGGAGGGAATTCCTCTAGACATGAGGGGATGGGATGACAGGAGTGTAACAGTAGAGAATCCACCTGCATGACTACAAAGTACACAGTCACAGGGTGTGAGCACATAGATGGTAAGAGATCCGATGGACCCATTGCCACTCATCTGCCAACTCATTTCTCAGTGGGCACTAACTGCCTGCAACATGCCACTCTTTACAGGTTGCTCGGCAGGAGGCGCAGCAGACATCAGCCCCTTCCCAGGGGAGCCACAAGACTGACATGCGGAAAGTTGTAGCAGGCACACTCTGTTAGGGTAGCATCAATCAGAATTGCTTAGCTCTCATGAGAGGACACCACTCACAGAAGGCCCCAGGGATTGACACAAAGGCAGAAGAAAAGGGAGTCAGCTGTTAAAGCTCAAAGGCTTTGCAGTATACTCGTACCTGCAGTTGACTTTTTCAGGAGAAGTTCCTGGTTGTGGACAGGGACCTTCAGATCTCCACTCTCTCTTGTCCCAAAACACACATTGGATCCCCTGGAAACGCACTGTATAGTTTACTGCCCCAGTAAGATATCTGTTGGGGGGTCTTCTGTCATAATCAGCATCTAATAGGGATAAATATCCTACATTGGCTCCTAGAAAGGAGGGAAAAAACACATCAGTAAAACATGTGACCTTTGCAAGGGGCATACTGCATCCCAAAGGCAAGTGGAAGGGCAGATAGGGACAGAGAGACAAAGTGAGAGGGACTGAAAAGTGTGTCAGATTCTGGCTACTTTCACTGTGGGGAGCTTAGAGCAGATTAAAGACACCCAGATTATCTTTGTGAGGGACAGAGTGCCTGGGAGTATTTCCAGTTCTGGCATGTTCCATCATGTTCTGCCATGTTCAGAGTCCTTCCTGAAATCCCAAACCAAAGGGATTGTCCCACCCTAGCAAGGATGGGATAGTTCAAGCTCTTCCTTAGTTACCATTCAAGCCATATCTGCTTCTTCTCAGACCATCAGCCATTTTGCTAAACGTTTGGCTGCTGGGGAGAACACACAGACCATGTGGTTTTAGCCAATCATCTCCAGATGAGTCTGATGTTCAAAAGTAAAAATACATAACTTTCCACTTATTTAAAGTGTTCTCCGGAGATTTTAAAATAAATGGTCTGGTGACACTTAGATATCGTTAGACAATTAGATAGAGCTGTTTGTAAAACTATGGAATTGGTAGGGAGATGGCAAATGGGTAACAGTGCTTGCTCTGCAAGCATCAGGACATGAGTTTAAATCCCCAGAACCTGCATAAAATGTTTGATGGGGTCACACGCTTGCTTATAATCGAGTGCTGTGGAGATTAGAGACAAAATGCTCACTGGGACTTGCTGGCCACCAGGCTAGTCAGGTTCATGGAGAAGCCTTGTCTCAAGACAATAAGATAAAAAATGACAGAGAAGGACACCAGACATCTTTCTCTGACTTTACACACACACAGACTTGCACACCTGCCTACACATGTATGCATAAACCATATACTCCATAAACTTACACCACACATTGTTACGATAAATTAAAAAAAATAAATGAAATTGGACCATTCTTCATATTATATGCAAGAGTAAATAGCTGGTTAGAGATCTGAAATGGTAAAGCACTGATTTTTGTTTTCATCCCACAAAGACAGATGGTTATTATTCTTGCTTTTTCTTGAAGTAGATTTTGTTTTGCTGGGGCTTTTTTTTTTGTCTTGTTTTGGTTTGCTTTGGTTTGGTGTTTTGCTACAGATATAAGAGAGAAAATATTATGTGTGTTGTGGGGGAGGGGCTAAGAGCCTGTATACCAGGGGATAAAGCACATTGGTTGTTTTTTGCCCTGATCATCTCCAACTGTCCCTTTCTAGGGCAAAAGATGTTTGTTTCAAAGTACATAAGTATACACAGACAAGGAATGCTGCACCTCACTACTTCATGTTTGATACCAGTGATAAATGATGTGTAAATCATTTATGTTAAAACTCAGATACAGGAAATTGACTTCTAACAATAGCCCCAAATCTAAGGGTTATTCTCATCAAAGAAACCTCTCCTTGCAGCAGATGGAGACAATTGCAGAAACCCACAACAGTTCAAAATGAAGTGGACAAGTGATGGTGGAGTATTCAGTCCCAATTGATGCATTTACAATACAACTCCTGCACCTAATGCATTTACAATACAACTCCTGCACCTAAGGCTCAAGGAACACTTCAGAAGAATGAGTGGAAAGACTGGATGAGCCAGACGACCGGGAAATCTACTGTGAGACTGTGTCTCTTAGAAATGGCAGGGAAGTTTCACCCATACTACTTCAACAACATGGCTGCCTAAAGTGGACCCGAAGAATCACAACAGCAATAGCGCTTACTACATGGAAGTGGGGAAATCTCACAGGACCCCATGCTTAGACAAAGAACTACAGGCACCTAATTAAAGAGAGTGAGAGAATTGTCTTCCCAAGGATGGCCAAGCTGACTGCTTGGTATTGGATAACCAATTAGATGTCCATCACTAAATGGACTGAGCAAATTGTAGTTATATATTTAGGTGTTTGTGTGTATGTGTGTGTAATAATAACAAAGTAAATAAAGCCATAATTTGAAGAAGGAGCAAGGGGGAACATGGGATGGATTGGAGTGAGGAAAAACAAAGGGGGAAGTGATATAATTTTAATTAAAACAGGGCTGATAAATTTTACGATTAAATTTTTTTTTTCGAGACAGGGTTTCTCTGTGTATCATTGGCTGTCCTGGACTCACTTTGTAGACCAGGCTGCAATTCTCTTGATCTGCCTGCCTCTGCCTCCCGAGTGCTGGGATTAAAGGCATGTCCTTCCATGCCTGGCTCCATTAAAATGTTTAAACTGTGAATGGTGGTATAAACTTGAATGTTGACCCAACAAGGAAGGAAAAGCACTGCCATGAACACACAGGCCACAGCACATCCTCAATGCATAAAAAGAAGGAAGAGGGGCTGGAGAGATGGCTCAGAGGTTAAGAGCACTGGCTGTTCTTCCAAAGGTCCTGAGTTCAATTCCCAGCAACCACATGGTGGCTCACAACCATCTACATTGAGATCTGGTGCCAGGGCATATATGTAGAGCAAATACTGTATACATAATAAATAAATGTTTAAAAAAAAAAAAAAGAAGGAAGAGTTCAAAGACTTAGCATCTACTGACCTTTCCAGGGAACAGCGGGTACATAAATTTGTACAGTCTGGTCATCCCAGAAGTAGACCTGCTTCACAAGAAAATCAGAAGGTGTGGCTTTCTCAGAGAACCTAGGGGCAAACATGATGTAGTGAGGTGCAGCATTCCTTGTCTGTGTATACTTATGTACTTTGAAACAAACGTCTTTTGCCCTAGAAAGGGACAGTTGGAGATGATCAGGGCAAAAAACAACCAATGTGCTTTGTCCCCTGGTATACAGGCTCTTAGCCCCTCCCCCACAACACACATAACATTTTCTCTCTTATATCTGTAGCAAAACATCAAACCAAAGCAAACCAAAACAAGACAAAAAAAAAAAAACCCAGCAAAACAAAATCTACTTCAAGAAAAAGCAAGAATAATAACCATCTGTCTTTGTGGGATGAAAACAAAAATCTGGCTGTATGCTGAGGAACAAGATAGGACTGTGTATACTTTTCTGTGGTAATGCTTTGCCATACTGTCAGGAAACATGGAATTGGCAGGTAGAGGACAAAGGCTCAAAGTATACAAGTAAAGCAAGTTCCAAGCACTTCCTTTTTGTGTGTGACTTTGAAGAATTAATTGAAAAAAAAAATCCAGATTCTTTAAACAAATAGAATCCTTTAAACATCCAATGACTCAGCTCACTTGGCAGATAGAGTGAAGTCAGTGAACCGGGACTCATATGTATGAAGCCTAACTGCCCCTGCCCTCACCTGCCACTCAGCCATGATGGTGACTTCTATCAGGGTTTTCAACCTGAGAGTCCAAAAGATCTCCAATAGCCTTTCCACATAATCTAGCCACTAACTGAGACCAATCTAATCTGGCATACTCACTGTCACTGAGAAAGAGGGTTAATATATCAAGTCTCTAAGAAAATTAAATTTGAACACATTTTCTACTGGGGAGAAAAAGATAGCAAAGAAGCAAATGAAAGAGGGAACAAAAGAATAACTCTCACCAGGTTTGTGCTGAGGTATCATCAGACTTCTACATGAGGTCATACATAGTATGGCTGAAACTCAGGTGTTTATCTTTCTAATTAAGGTAGGAATTCAATTTTTAAAGAGTGGAACATCATTGTCTAAACAGCTTTATCTATCCATACATATGCACATATATAATTTCTTCAGAGAATGACTCTCATTATTCTTCTAAATTTAATATACTCTTTTGTTCACACACACACACACACACACACACACACACACACACACACAAAACTTTAAGGACACTCCATCATGTTGTAATCTCATTTCCACTGTAGCTGCCACCCTCACACACCTCACTAACAGCATGACGGGAAAGGCTCTTGTAGCTGGCTTAGAGAATTTGATGCTTATCTGTAAAGATTCCTCGGGTTTTTCTGAAAGCCCAACGAACCGGTGCACATTCACCTCATCCCGAAGCAACACAAACATGGCTGAATTTCTTTTGTGCTGTCATTGGGGTTAAAAAAAAAAATCAGACAAAGTTTGTTTTGGGAAAAGTAAATGCAATACAAAGCAGTCAGCCCAGCCTACACAGAGCAGACAGCTGTCTTTACCAGGTGGTCTTCCTCCGCAAACTCCACAGTCACAGGTGTCTCCAGTCGTCCTCTGAGGACAGGTCTTTGGCTCTTGCAGGTATAAAGCCTGGGGCTCAGGACATCACCCACCTTGGGGAACAAAGAAAATGATGCCAGCAGTTGACTCAAAAGAGAAAGGCAGGCATGTGCATGTTGGCACACACTTGTTTAATCCCAGCATTCCTTGGAGGCAGAGGTGGATGGATCTCTGTGACTTTGAGGCCATCCTGGTCTACATAGTGAGTTCCAGGAGAGCTGGGGAATGTAGAGAGACCGTGTCTCAAAAAACAAACAAACAAACACAAAGAGAAAGAGAATAGCAGGAAGTAATTAGAGCCATACTCCTTCCAATTCTGATCAAACAAAATGATTTTAATGAGGTAAGTTGGCAGGATTTGTACGCCTGCATGTAGGGAACAATTTAATGCTTCTTGTATGTTTCCCATGCTAAAATGGCAACGTTTAAAGTTAAAAATAAATGTTAAGAGTTCTCATAAAGCAGAGTTAAGCTTTCATAAAGCATAAAGAGCTCTCATGCCTTTAAACCTAGCACTCGGGAGGTAGAGGCAGACAGATTTCTATGAGTTCAAGGTTAGCCTGGTCTACAAAGCTAGTCCAGGGCAGCCATGGATACACAGTGAAATCTTGTCTCAAAACAAAGCTCTTACAGTAGGCAGAGACAGAAAGGTCTCTGTGACTTCAATTGTTACATAGTGAGACCTTGTCTTACTTATATTTTTCTAAAAAGAAGAAGAAAAAACAAGAGAAGGAGAAAAGTAGGAGAAGGGGGAGGAAGAGGAGAAGGATGGGAAGGGAGTAGGAGGAGAAGGAAGGAGGAGGAGAAGCCCCACTGAGCTGAGCTGGGTGGGAGGCAGAGGATGTGAAGGGCATGGTGCACGATTCCTTTCTGCCTTTCATGACCAACATGATCCATAGACCCAGGAGCACTTGTGGATTCCGAAAGTAGACACTCACACCAGAAGTTCAAAGAGCTGGGAAGTCCTCCCTGACTTCCATCCCCTAACCAGAGTCAGCCCACAAACACCTCTCTGTGTGGAGGAAGAGACTGCTCCAGTGGCTCTTCGGAAGCCCTTCCTTATGTTTTGTTCTGATTGAACTCTATGTTGATTTTAGGAACAATGAAACCTGCCTGAGGTGTATCTACTCCAACATGTGTTCCAGCCCTACATTCCCTGACTCAGACTAGCAAACCCTAAGGTGAATATTGATGGAACCACTTATCAGAGTCCAAAGACCCTAGTTTTTCTAAGATGTTTCTGCATAAATTTGTAATTACAGACAAAAGAATAAAAATGGAAATTCTGATACTTGAACAATCAGGCCATGAACACCAGGAGCCTGACCTCAGAGACCTGGGGCATCTTAGGTAGGCAAACAACTAGAGTTTAACTCCCAATGGCCCATGGAGCCAGATGAATGAGCTCAAATGGCCAGTGTCAGAAAGGACTACTTGGGCTGGTAGCTGTACTAATTAACATGTCTGTGAGAAACTGGTCTATCTACCCAGAAATGGACCACATACAAACAGCCTGTGAGGTCAAGATTTTGCACTTCCCCCTCGGACTTGCCACAGTGCCTTTTGTGGCATAGTTTAGTAATCTGCTTTTTCTCTGTCTGGTCTTGTCTCTGGAAAATACGTATCCTACTATTTTGTCACCAGCTGCCTAGAGGCTGCCCGGGACACAGCAAAAGTAATCTTTAGCCACCTCTCTTTTGAAACTAAGACAATGGACAAGCGTGCCAACCTACTCTCCTTTGTTGGGATGGAAGTCAAGTCACTGAAAATTTGAAACCACCATTAGAAGTGGTAGAGGCCACGTCCTGTACCTGCCCAGGGGCTTGTCCCACTGGATAAGGGCTCTTTGTGAAGAACATGACCAGGCTGATGTAGCATGAGTTTTGTGTTTCCTCTAGAGCAGGACTATTCAAGGCCAGGTCGCCAGGGAAATGGACCCGGATGAAGCCCAGATCCTGGAGAGAGCTCTGAGGGCTATGATGAAGAAGGGTCCAGAACTCCATCTGCCCAGTGCTCACGTGAAGCTGAGGCTTGCTGCTCAAGGAGAGACAGGCCTGCAAATACAGGGCATGGTGAGGAGGAAGATGAACGGGCAAATGGATACCAAACATAAAAGGCAATAATGCTAAAAGCACAAAAGGCCTTTTTCTGTTTCGGTGCATCTTCACTGATTTTTTTTTTTAAGATTGCTATGCTTCTTGGTTCTTCCCAGTTCATAAGAGGTTTTAATAACATGATTACTTTTAGACACCTTTAGGGTCGGTTGGCATGCACAAGCCTAAGGCTTTAGTACAGGTGAGATGCAAGACATGTTCATACTGCACAATTTCCAGGTTCAAATATAGTATAATTTGCTCTATAATTTCCAAAGTATTTTGATAACTATGAATTAAATAAACCAGAAAACTTGGGTGGAAGGGATGGCAGACAGGGGGAAAGGAGAGAATAACATTTAATACTATCTCACTGTTTCCTCAGAACATTGTCCATTTCATAAGATTGCAATGAAAAAACTTCTCAAAATCATTGCAGCAGAAACAAATGAAATAGACCTCTATGTGTTTTAGCAGTCATAATTCAGAAGGGCTCCTTTTAAAGCTAATGTACGCAAGCAATCATTTGTGTGACATCATGTCATTCAGCAGAAAACAAAGTATGTCCCCAAATCCCAAATGAAAATCTGTCAGAATACTGGGCACACGACGCTACTGTCACAAAATCACTTAACATTCCAAATGAACATTTCCAAATGCTGAGCTACCACCCAGAATCGTAGCTCAACTCTTTAGGAATTTGCTCTAATTTTCACTGGGAAAAGGGATACAAATGCAGGCTAACATGTGATAAGGGAGCAGCTATTTTGGTGTGTGCGTGCATGTGTGTGGGAGTGGGTGCATCTGCTAGGGATGGAACCAAGGGTCTTGTGCATGCTAAGCACACGTTTTAGCACTGGGCTGCAGCAGGCCTGTGGTTGTCTCTGAAGTGGATAGAACATCTTACTAGTAACATGTCAGAGATGATCTTCATGCCTTCTTCTTGCAGATAGTCCTCACCCCTCTCATCTTCTTTGATAGCTTCCCAGACTCCAGAGATGAGAAGGACAAGTTCAATGGTCAGTTCTTTGTTGACCAGCAACTTCCTGGAGAACTCATCTTGAGCAAGGAATATCTGGGCATATTTGAGGATGCACATGGCACTTAGCAAGCTCATCTGCATGGGAAGAGGAGATAGAATCAGATGTCCCCTGGCATGTGGTGTGTTCAGCCTTGCTTCTTCCACTATTACTAGGGAATGAAATGATTTAACATGGGCTCATGGGAACAGAATCCAGCTTATATTTGGTATTGGGTGATGAGTGGGTAACATTCCCACCAATGGTTTGTTCTGGGATGTTCAGCTTCTCTAGTCCTAAAATGACCAATTTAAAACAAAAGGTCCCTTATGGCCCTTCATGCTTTAAGATGGTATGCATTAAAAAAAAAGAAAACATGTCATAAATCCTTTGACATATTGGCCCCAACATTATTCCATATCCTCCACTCTCTCCATCATCCATGTATATAGTCTGTGCTTGAGCCATACTGAATTTTATCATCCCCTAATAATCAAGGCTTTCCCCCCAGTATAATGGATATTCCTCCACCTATAATACCCTTATCCTCTGTTTGCCTAGCAAAGCCCTCTTTCTCTGCCTCTCTCTTTATAAACATTCAGTATGCAACATTTCTAAATGTTTGGGAAGGCAGAGAAGGTGGGTTAGTATCACCACACACGTTACCCACCTTCAACAGTCATCCTTTACTAGCAGAATTTTAAAAATTAGTGTACAGTTATTAGTTCTTTGAGAATTTTGTACATGGATACTATGTGTTTGGATCACACCCCCTACCCACTCCTTCACCTATCCGATCCAAGATCCACCCACTACTACCCTGCTTCCTCCCAGTCCAGTTTCTGCTGCCTAAGTATTGTTGGATGGGGGTCATCCACTGGAGTGTGGTCAAGCTATCAGTGGCCACGCCCTTAAAGAAAACTGACTCTCCTTTTCCCAGAAGCCATCAACTGTCCACAGGTCTCAGCTAGCTCATGAACCTTTCCTTTTTCCAGGCAAGATTTGTTCTTGAATTCCCTCTTTAAGTTCTTTTTTTAAAATGCAAAACACTTAGATGTCATTTTTATCTCTTACTCCACTCTGTAAACTAAAGAAAAGGACTCATTCTGCAAACGCGCTCACTGTGCTGCAGTTGAAAGAGCCACAGTTCTGTCTTACTCATTTTGTAAACCTACAACTCGTAGCGTCTGTTGGAGTTAACTGAGCTGTTGCCCGTACCTTTGTAGAATCGTGTCTCTCTCCTAGTGACAGGGCTTAGAGTACTTTTTGAAGGATGGCTGTTTTCACACTTAATTTCATGCATCAATGCCTACAAGACAGGCATTAAATATTTCCTTCCTTGGTCTTTAGCAGCTTCTAGTAACTGCTAAGTAAATGTGTGTGGCGAAACAGAGTGGATTCTGTTTCCTGATGCTTGGAGTTATTTAACCAAGGAAGAAGAGTGGCTGAGAAATAGCTTTTAAAATAAAAGTTTCTCCCCAAATGTAAAAATAAGCTAGTTTGGAAGTGGTTTAAGAAATTAGTGTGTGTGTGTGTGTGTGTGTGTGTGTGTGTGTGTGTGTTTTCACACATGCATATGGAGGATGGTGGTCAATGACAGATGTCTTTGTCAACCACTCTCCATTTATCTATCTATCTATCTATCTATCTATCTATCTATCTATCTATCTATCTATCTATCTA
>CAJQZJ010037469.1:3879547-3899947 GCA_907164525.1 Lophiomys imhausi
CTATCTATCTATCTATCTATCTATCTATCTATCTATCTATCTATCTACCTATTCATCCATCCATCCATCCATCCATCCATCCATCCATCCATCCATCCATCTATCTATCTATCTATTTAGCTCTCTCACTGAACCTTGAGTTCACTAACTGACTAGACTGGCTGGCCAGCAAGGTTCAGGCATCTCCCTGTCTCTGCTTCCCTGGATCTGGGATTGTAGGTATGAGATTCTATGCTTAGCCTTTTACATAGGTGCTGAGGTTGTAAGCTCAGCCTCCGTGCTTGCGCTGGAACCTCTTTACTGGTTGAGACAACTCAACCTGGAAGAGCATTTAAACTAAATTACTTACAGAGCTAAGGTCTAAATAGGACTTAAAATTTAATGTCATTCATCAAACTTATAAAGGGGTTTTATGTTCAATTTTTGTACTGCACAATATTTAAACAAACAATTATCAGGCATGATTACTTCAGAAATGACAATCATGTGCATTTCTGAGAGATGCACAAAGGGAGTGTGGGTGGTCATGGGTTGATCTCTACCACATTCACCCTCCTGAGCCTTCTGAGGGATCGTATCTGGGCAGAAACTCCATATCCCAGGTCCTGGAGTCCAATGGAGGCATGTGTGCAGCACCCATGAGGAGAATGTGTGGAATGCGAGTTACCACTTCCAGGGTGACATTGATGTCATATGGCATACCTTATCTGTGTTCTTCACCCCTGAATTGGGGAGCCATAGAGTAAAGATGTCAGGGGCATGAGAAAAAAGGAGGGGGATGTTGAGTTTCTCTGTGTTAAGTTACTATCATATCAGGGCTTTTGTTTTAGTAGCTGGCATTACTTTACCACAACTTGTATCCTGGGAGAATTACAGTAAGGAGGCAGATGTGCCCCAAACCCCAGCTCAAGAGTTGTGTTTATGTAGAGTCAAATGAACTCTGTTGTCAGATCTCTGATGGTTTCACAGAGATTAGGGCATTTGAAATCAGCTTTGATGAGAAAATAATATTTTTGAAAGACAAGAAATAGCCTGTCCCAGGCTAAGAGAAAATTTACTACTTCAAGAAGATGAGAAAAATGAACCTGGAGTGGATGATGTGCAAGGGGCATGCAGAGACAATGAGCTGGGCCAGGTGAGGTCTTTGTGTACTGTGTGGAGAATCTAACCGTTATCTATAGTTAGGGAGCCACCCGGCATCTTAGAGTAGCAGGTGACATGGCCAGATGTGCTTTTGGAAGGCAGACCTGTAAGAGAAGAGGAGTATGTGGGCAAGGGATGTCCAGCCTTCCTCCTCAGCTTTGTCATGATTGGTGTTCAGAATTCATGATGAAGATGAGACTCAGGAAGAAGAATGAGAAATAGGTGACAGGGCCACCATCTGTCACTCACTCGTTCTACTTCTGTCTCTCTACTGTCACGGCACTTACACTCCAGTGAGGGAAAGAAGAACAATGAAGAAATACACAAGACAATGACCAAGTATAAAATAACCAAAGGAGAGAACCCAGGCAATAAGGAGAGACGGTGCAGGGGGACTTCTGTGAAGAGGAAACACTCAAGATGAGCATCTAAGAATCGTTTTCAGCTCTCTGTTGAGCCAAAGGCATAGGCATGATAGGACAAGGACAATTACCCTAGTTATGGGCCAGTGTAAACCAAAAGGAGTTGAAGAAGACAAAGATCCAGGTGGAGAAACTATATGTTAGAAAGAGTCAAAGCTACAGGCCATGGCAAGTTGTTTGCATGTTACATGAAAATGTGACCCAAAGCTGTAGACTGGTATTAAGAAAATGAAAATGACTGATTCAGGGTTTTTCACAACGATGCTCTGACTCCTGTTTGTGGCAAATGTTTTCAAGGAGGCAGAAAGGAAACAGAGATAATGGTTAGAGAGATACCGAGCCTAAAGAAAGGTGGCTGGCTTATGGGTTAGTGGGGAGCAGGAGAGATGGAAGAGACAGGGAGATTCTGGCCACACTTTTGATGGGTGCAGAAAAGAAAGGATGCTCAGTGATCTCGGGTGTTTTGACTCGATTCTGGGTAGCAGTGCTATCCTGCCTTGAGCCAAAAGAAGCAGGAGGAAAATGGGTGGCTCTGAGTTTGGAAATGTGAGGTGCATTTGCAGCACATGAGAGAGGGTTGGGCTGAGCATATAGAATGCACAGTCTGATATGATCACAATGATTTAAGGCAAATCAACTATAGGAGGTCACCAGAGGAGAAAACTGGAACTGTCCAGAGGGACTCCCTGCTGAAACATTGACCACGTCAAAATGACCGGGAGGAGGACAACTGGACAGCCAGGGATGCCAAGCAAAACAAACACTGTGAGCCATGAAGCCATGAAATGAGAGCCCCCCCCCCTCCACCCGCATGTCCTGTGAAGGAAAGCGGGTAAGCAGAGCTGCGTAGTAGGATTGAAAGTATGGGGAACCTTGCAGTTTCAGCATTAACAGTATGCTAATCCAATGCTAGTAAAGCTACAGGAGAGACAGCAGGCCTTGGCCCAGCAAGCCTGGGTGCCACCTCAATGCTCTACAGTACAGAGGTGACTAGGAGTGAAAACTGCTGGCAGAGGGGGAACATTACCAAGTGGATTACCTAAGGAAATAAGTGACAGTCTTAACTTAAAAGCAGCAGCAGATCATGGCCAACTTAAGGAGACAAACCCCGGAGAGCAGTGTGACAGAGGTGGAACTACCTGCATCAGACACTTAGGTTGGACATGTCCCAACCCCAGGGACATCAGTCACACAGACTGGACTGAAGCTGCACAGGATGGTGGTGCACAGGGTTCCTGGGCACAGGTAGAGGGAGGATGCTCACTGGGAGCCAGTGACAGGGTGTGAAGACAGATATTCTGGCTGGTGGCAATGAGGGACCCCCCCCATGAGTTCTCAAAGAACAGCATAGTGAAGACACCTACTGAAAGACTCTGATGAAGGTTACAGATTTGAGAAAACAAACAGATATGATGATGGAAAAACCCAGTACCATGCATTAGTAGTAAAGAGCAATTCACCCAGCAAAGTGGTGTATACCACAGAGGACACTTGTCATCATCCTTTTCTACTTCTGTTTCTGATGAAGAAAAGGTCTTCAGGTATGGATAGTGCCTTGAGGTGGACAGTGCTTTTCAGAGGGACACTTAGAAGAAAAGCCCTGTGTCTAATCTCAATTTCAAAATATGATTCTGAATTGTATATTTATCAAGTCCTGATCATGGCCTTTATAGTTATGCAAAATCCAGGAAAACACATTGAAAGAGAAATAGCACTTACCTTATTAGGGAAGCTTATGAGGTCTCTCAATGTATGAATATAATCCATCACTGCTTCCTAAACAACAGAAACAGGCAACCAACAAACAAGAAAGAGAGAGAGAGAGAGAGAGAGAGAGAGAGAGAGACTCATTATTCAAATTCAGCTTGCTTATAAAGAAATGGACCATACATTGTATTTTTCTATGAGGAGCTTCCTAGAGGCCATTCCTTTTGTACCATGACCTAGGTCTCAAAGTTTCCTTCTTGTCCAGTATTATTCTGGTATGCCTTTGGCCAGTGTCACCGGACCCTAGTAGGAAACTGACACAACAAGAGCTCACATAAAGGGACAGAACTAAACAGAACTTTGAAGAAGGGTAAAAAATGCCAGAGGAAGGAAAACAATTAGGTCTAGTAGAGTTTCTTATAGTTCTAGTGAAACAGGGTATGTTCTTTGTCGACATGAGTGTTCTCTGGTGACCACTTTAAAGCAGAGTAACAGAAATTCTGTAAGGGCAGTAACCTTTGATTCTACGGTCATTTGCTAAGAAGTTGTACTTGTGGCAGGAGATACGGTTCACTGGTTAAGTGTGCTGTTCTGTAGGAACAGTGCTCAATTTCCAGCACCCACATGGTGGCTCACAGCCATCTGTAACTCCAGCTCCAAGGAACTCAGGGCTCACTTCTGGCCTCCATAGGCACCAGGTATGCACACACAGACGTATGCACAAGCAAACTACCCACACACATGAACTAAACAAACGTTTAAAAACTAAAAAAAACTGATGTTTACAAAAAAGGAATTGTAAATAATTTTGACTTTATCCCTTTGCTTATGGTTGCTAACAGAATAAAAAATCAGGTTTATAAATACTGTTATTCATAGAAACATTAGGAGGATTATGTATAATGATAACCGACTTGTATCACTTTCTCTGTTATAAAGCAGAGGCACTCATGGGAACCTGACTGCCTGTATACCTGGTCTCCTTTCCTGCCTGGATTTTATGAGCAGGAGCCCTTGCTGAAGCGCCAACTATTCAGGTCCTGCTGCTGTCTAGGTTTATAGACACTGACCTCACACTGTTCAGGGCTGTACCTGATCTGTAAAAGGTACTTTGCATGCTGAAGAAATCAATACATCCTGTATTTGTGACCATTGACCACATGGAAAAGGGTTTCTGCTCTCCATATGCAAACGGCTCAGGATCCCAGCGATCATGGAGATGTAATTTCTGATTTCCATGTAACTCCCCACCAGCTGAAGAGTGGACAGGTTTTCCAGGATGGAGTCATATCTGAAGGAAATATAGAGCTTTGATGATGATTTGATGGCATTTTAAAACTTTACCCTGACAAAGGGAGAACAGAGTTTGTTCTTGAGTGGTTCGGAACCAAAAGAATATGACATGAAGGAGAGATGGCCAGTGCAGGGGAAACTTGAAACACACAATTAGACATGATGCTAAAATCCCGATACCACATCAGTTTTGGTTAGAACTAGAAAAACACAAGATGTCAAGCAGATATAATATATGAGCAACACAATAAATGAAGGAATGTGGCCAGAGCCAAAGACACAGTGCCTAAAGCTGGCTGTGTAGAGCGGGCAGCCTAACCATTAAAATTAACTACATAACTAACACAGCGAACAGACCCAAATTAGAGTGGGTCCAATTATCTGTGGCTGGGTATAAAAAAATCACAAGTTTTTTACTTCAGAATTTAATAATTGGGAATTTTACTTATTTATGAATGGAATGATCAACTTATTTGCATCTGGAAAGGCACCATAATGTCTTAGAGCCCCGTGCATAAGACCAATGTATCTCCCAGCCCTTGCTCTACACTGTCCTTGTCATATGACTGAAGGACACCATTTACTTGAATAACTCAGCCTGAATTTCCAAAAGTAAAACAAACTCCAACTAAATAAAAATGTTTGGTGAACAACGAATCACATGGTAACCACAGATGACATTTAAATGACTAAAGACTAGGAAGCCAGGCGAAACAGAAAAATACACAAATGAGTCCAACTAGAAACAGCACAGATTGTACAATTAGAGAAAAATGTGTTTCACATATTTAATATCTATAATCAATAAACACACAAACGAAACACCAAGTAAACAAAAGCAGCCACAGTAAACTTTGGAAAAGGGGGGCCCATACCCAGAAAGGCACAATACGTTATACAACAGATCCTGTTTTCAATGAACTCGTACGAGACTACCAAAGAAACTTAAAGTCCAACCTAAACACAGGAAAAATAACAGACAATAGAAACTTCCTGTAGGAGGACCCAAATGATGGATAGACCAAAGACTTCAAAGCAGGACTCATAATTTAGTTCCTTCAAAGAACTAAAGAAAACAAAATTTGATTAAATAAAGGTATTATAATGACTAGCCAAATATAGAATAGCAAAAAAGAAAAGCTACAAATTTGCTATAAAACCAAATGAAATTTCTGGAGCTATATGTACAGTAGAAATAATGAAAATTAACTGCAGAGTTTGAAAAGTAAATTTGAGAAAAACACCTGTGAAACTGGGGACAGCACAATGGAGATAATGAACAACAAGCAGAAAAAATGGGGAGAAAATGAGCATAGATTTGGAGAAATGCTGAAGAGTAAGTTCACACATTATATTTTTTCTTTCTTTTCTTAAATCTATTGCATAAGGGCTGGAGAGATGCCTCAGAGGTTAAGAGCACTGATTGCTCTTCCAGAGGTCCTGAGTTCAATTCCCAGCAGCTACATGGTGGCTCACAACTATCCATAATGAAATCTGGTGCCCTCTTCTGGCCTGCAGCCATACCTGCAGACATAATAAATATATCTTTTAAGAAAACACCTATTGCATACGATACTGTCTATAAAACTGTTATAGTTGAATATATTCCAGGTAGGAATGTAGTTTAATAGTAACAACCTGCAAAGGAAGCTGGGAATGAAGTTTTGGAATGGCAGAATGATCCTGTACAGCAGCCGGAATTACTGAAGACAACTAAGAAAAAAAAGTGAATATACCTCAAACTGCCTCTGAAATACACTGCACCTTTCCTTTTTTCCCTGATTTATTTTTAAAAGAAGTAGTAGACTATATAAAATAATAATAACAATTTTAGGTCTTAGTTTCTTTTCCTATTGTGCTGATAAAAGCAACTTGAAAACATTTATTCTGTCTTACAGTTCATCGAGGAGGGGAAATCAAGGGGGCAAAAGACATATACCATAAGCCACCTAGAACGGTTATGTTTACATCAGGCTAAAAGCAAAAGAAGAAAGGGGCAAGTTTTAATGATCCAGAGGAAGGTTTTCCTTAATGATAAAATGGGTCAACCCGTTGGAAAGGTAAAAGTTATGAATATGTAATGGGTCCAAGTGTGAAGACCAAGAGAACGAGTGTCCAGCCCTGAACAGGGCATTTGTGCTAACACACCAGCACCAAGG
Source organism: Lophiomys imhausi (assembly GCA_907164525.1). NCBI lineage: Eukaryota > Metazoa > Chordata > Mammalia > Rodentia > Muridae > Lophiomys > Lophiomys imhausi. The sequence goes on from CAJQZJ010037469.1 coordinate 3,886,272, forward strand.
CCTAGGAAACATGGCAGAAGAGGAGTTACAAAGGATGCAAGTGCTGTGAAACGCTAACTGCTGGATCTGACATGACTGTCACAGTCATGAACTCATAGCAGCTGTGGTTACCCATACACGACCTACACAAGATCAAGCCAAGCAAAACTCCAGCGTAGATGAGGTAGATGGTCTCAGCTCCATCCCTTGCTGAGGAACTGTTGGCAGCCGACAGTTGCTGGGAAGGGAGAATTATTATTTTTTGAGGATGTGACCACTGATAGGATTCCCGTGCTCTGGGGTACAGCGGCTCTCCCATGGCTAACACTAACTATACCTGGTGGGTTGTTAAAAAAGAGAGATATCAGGTAGTGAGGCATATTGGGGCACATGGGGTGAATTAGAGGGAAAAGTTGGGTCAGAGATGATAATATTTTTGGACACAATATTAAGTTCTCAACAACAAATAAAAACACTTAAAAGTTCAAAATCCTAATGCACAAATGTTCACAATGAATTGTTAAATGAAGAAACTGCATTATCACACTACAGTGTGCTCACAATTGCCCAGAACCATAACACTGAGGAATTGCACAAAAACAATTATGAACGTATAGTGAGTCTAACAAGAGAAAGAAGCTGATAGCACTAGAGGTGTAGAAAGGACTTTACAGATAATAATGCTGTCAGTAAAGGACAGAATAACAGCATAAGAGCAGGAAATCAACAAGGTATAGAAGACTCAAGATGACTATGACCAAACACATTATATGTGAAAATATTAAAAAATAAGTAAATTTATCTATTTATTACTTATTTAATGTGTACAAGTATTTTGCTTGTGTGTGTGTCTGTGTACAATGCACATGCTTAGTGTCTTTGGAGGTCAGAAGAAGGCATTCGATCACCTGTAACTGAGGTTATGGGTGGTTGTGAGCCAACATGTGGGTGCTGGAAATGAAAACCTAGTCTTCTGGAAGAACTATAAGTGCACTTAACTGCTGAGCCATCTCTCCAGTACCCAAAGAATATAATTTTTTAAATATTCAAATTCTAAAACTAATTTTGGGGCCGGAGAGATAGCACAGTAGGTAAAGGTACTTGCTATGCAAATCTGACCACCTGAGTTTGGTCCTCAGAACCTACCTAGAGGTGGAAAGAACAGACTCCACAGAGTGTCCTCTGACCTGCATATATGTGCCATGGCACACAAATGTCCTCATGTACAACATGCACACAATAATAATAATAATAAATAGAATAAATTACAAATAAACTTGGAAAATCCATAATATGTAGACATTAAACCACAGAATTCTAAATAATCAGTGATTCAAATAAGCAATGGAGAAACTACAAAACACTTTGAAAAGAATGAATGAAAAATGACAATCCAGAGCATTTGTAATGCAGGTGGAACAGGCTATAGAAATTCCTAGCTAGGTTGGAGAGATGGCTCAGTGGTTAAGAGCTCTGGCTACTCTTCCAGAGGACCTGGGTTCATTCCCAGAATCCACATGGCAGCTCTCAACTGTCTGTAATTCTTGTTCCTGATACAGACATAAATGCAGTCAAAACATCAACAAAATAAAAATAAATTATTTTTTTTAAATTCCTAGTTATACGTTTCTATAGGGAAGATAGCAACTATTATCCTAATTGCCTGCCTGGGAAACAAAGAAGGAAAGTAAACTAAACCTAGAAGAGAAGGAAATGTTAAAATCATAGGAGTAAGGAATAGATTTAAAAAAAAATGAAGAGAACCAATGAAATCAGAAGTTAGTTCTTAAAACGGTTAAACTGAAACACTGTAAGCTAGACAAACAAGGAGGCAAAGGGAAAATAAACAAATCACTCAAAGAATCAAATGTACATTATTCAGACCAGGGGTTGCTGGTGGCGGAAACCACAAGGACTGGAGCATGGTTGAGCCAATAAAGGGATATCACTCTAAAAAAGTACTACCAAGTGGATATGAAACCACTACAGTAGAGCATTTATCTCTTAAAAATATTCTGTACACAAAAATATTAGAGAATATACCAGAATGAAAAACTCTTAAAGAAATGAACTACTCAAATTGACTCAAGAAGAAACAGAAAAAGGTAATAAAGGGGTTAAGTTAATAAAAACCCATAAAGAAACCTCCAGATGCAGACGATTTCATTGGCAGTTCCTATCAAATGATTACAGAATTAGTAACTGCCATTCACAAGATCTTCCAGATATTATAACTCAAAAGAATATTTACAGGTTGATTGAGGCTAGCCTTACCCTAGTACTATAGCCAGACAAGACAAACCAAAAAAGAAAACAACAGTTTCCCAGAGTGTGCACTAAAAAACTGTTTAAACTATTTTTACTTAATATATGAAATAAATATCTAATCAAATTAAAATTTAAACACTGCTCATATTCACCTGTCACATATAAAACATCAGTATACAAAGCAATTGTATTGCTATGCACTAACAATAAAAAATCCCAAACTAAAATTAAGAAAATATTTTTGTAATAGTATCAAATAATGAAATGCAGCTAGGCATAGTGGCATATGTCTGTCATCTCAAAAGGGAGGCTGAGGCAGAAGAACAGACAGTTTGACAATAGTCTTGGCTATAAATGAGTTCAATATCAGACTGGACTAAATAATGAAGACCTTTCTAAAAGGAGTAAGAAAATATTTATAAACAAATTTAACATCTAACAAAAGAAGTACAAAATATAACCATGAAAAATTATAGAAAAACTGTTAAAAGAAACTAAAATCAACTACGGTACTCTATGTTCATGAACTGGATGAGCTAATATTGCTTAGACTTACGTTACTGAAACTGGACTACAGATTCAACAAAATCCCTATGAAAATCCCAGCTGTCTTTTGCTGTGTTTTGATTTTCATAACCCCTTCATCAGATGTCCAGAGCCCTGGCCCACAGTCCTGGGAGGGGCAGACTAAGCAGGACCAAGGCTGGTCATACCATCCATGCTCTGTTTTGTTTCTACAAAAACTAACAACTGGACATTAAAAGTCAAGTGGAATGTCAAGGAGTCTGGAAGAGTCAGTCTTAGAAGAAAAGAAGAAAGTTACTTAGTTCAGCTTTGACATTTACCATAAGGGACTGTATGTGATCTCAGCTGTATAGTCCTCGGCTACCATGAATGTGTGTGTCCCTGGGTTCAATTCCCTAATACAGGGATGGGGTGGGGGGAATCACAAAACTACAGCAGTCAAGGGAGTATAAGACTGGCATGAAGGGATATCCATATCTGTGTAACAAAAAGAAATGAGAGTCAAGAAACACACCTTAATGTTTATGGTTTGTCCCGGTTTGCTTTCTGTTGCTGTGATAAAACACTAACCAAAAACAACTTGGGGAGTAAAGGGTTTATTTAATCTTACAACTTCCACATCAAAGTCCATTATGGAAGGAATTCAGGATAGAGTTTCAAGGCAGGAACCTGGAAGCAGGAAGCAGAGACAAGGAAGAGCTTTGCCCATTGGCTTGTCCCCAAGGCTCTCTCAGCCTGCTTTCTTGTAGAACCCGAGACTAACCTGCCCAGGGTGTGGGTGGGACGCCACCCACAGTGAGCTGGGCCTTCCCAGGTCAATCATCATTCATGACAATGTCCCCCAGGCTTGTCTAGAGGCCAAATTGATGGAGACATTTTCTCAACTAAGATTTCCTCTTCCCAGATGACCTCAGTTTACATAAAGCTGACACAAAAACTAACCCCAGTACAGTTAGCAGAGAGGAAAATTTCTTGCCTCAGCCGGTGCTGGTGGGAATACCAAATGATGCAGTCACTCTGGAGAAGTGCTAAGCTAGAGGTAACATTTGACCCAGTGATTCTACGTCCGAGAAATAAAAATGCTTACCCATACCAAAGCTTGTATTATGAGAATCTTCAGGGTAACCTGACTCACTACAGACAATGGATAGGCAATTTCACACCTTCAGCGGGTAAACAAAATGAAGTAATGCAATAAATACTCAGCGATAAGAAGAATGAGGTACTGATCCATGCCACGCCATGGATGAAACTCGGCCATATTCACATGTGAAATGAAGAAAAGCACTCAAGAGCACATTTTTTCATCATGCGGTTGCCATGAAATTTCTAGAATAGGAAAATCTTTAGTAGATTTTGGTTTTGTGGGGGGGGGGTTGGGAGGTAAGAATTGGGTGTGATGATGCAGGAGCGAGTGCTGTTTAGTGCAAAGATGTTAAGATGTTCCCAAACTAGACCATGCTAAAGGCCACAACACTCTGTGAGTGGGAGGAATTTCAGTGGATGAGCTGTATAATATGTAAATGATATCTCAGTTAAACTGTTTAAGGGGATGGGTAGATGGCTCAGTAGTTAAGACCATGTGCTGCTCTTCCAGAAGACCCAGATTCAGTTCCCAGTACCTATGTAGGGTGGCTCATAATGGCCCCTGCTCCAGCTTCAGGAGTCCAATGCTTCTCTTGTGCTCTTCAGGAACCCACACACATGTTCAAACCCAAGCACCTCTCTATTCACCCCCCTAAAGATGCATAAATAAAATAAATCTTAAAAACATGTTTTAAAAAGAAGAGAGAGAGCCCCATGGACCCCAAAGCATGTTCACAGTTCCTTACAAGTGGTGCTTAACAGGCAGGTCTTAGGAAACCCTGGCTTTTGCCCAGCACGAGAAGACCAATTACTGCTGTTCTTTACAAGGTGTTTAGCATCTCTCTGGGAAATACAATCTCTGAAGTAGGGTGTCTTTGTTGCACCCTATTACTTACAGGTCCTTGTCAGGGCAGTCATTTCCATGGTAACGGGGTAGGACAGTCACCGCCACGGTGCACGGGTTCACCTTAGAGCCTTGGCCATCTGTGATCTCAGTAGAAACAATGACTGTGAAGGAATATGACAGAGGAGGGTCACCCCAGACACGTAGCTGTGGAAAAGTACCTTCACACACCAACAGCAGCTTAATAGCATGAATCATGGTGATGGGGTGCTGGGTATTGGCAAAACTCAGGCAAGCTGTTTTCCCTCCCACATTATGTACAGTGAGGATACCAACAAATCAGTAAACAGAATCTCTGTTAAATGAAACTATGAGCTATGGTGGTAATGGCTTCTTTTTGTTTTCTTTTAAAGATGTATTTTTATTGAAAATAGATTTGTATACAATATATTCTGATTACAGCTGCCCCTTCCCCAACCCCTCTCAGATCCTTCCCACATTCTCACCCACCCAAATCCACACCATTGCTCCCTCTCATTGGAAAACAAGCAGGTGTCTAAAGGAGAGAAATGAAGGAAATAAATAAATAGAGAGAGAGAGAAAGAAAGAAAGAAAGAAAGAAAGAAAGAAAGAAAGAAAGAAAGAGAAATGCCCAAAGCTACTAGTGAGTAGTGTCTTCCTCAGCCACACAGAGAAGCTTTCTCCTGCAGTGGGTGGGAACAAATACAGAGAACCACAACTGGACAATGTGCAGACAGTGAGAGACCTTGGCACACGCAATCTTATATAGGATGCCTCCATCAAAACCTTCCCCTAAGGGCTTGGCAGGCCCTGTAGAAAAGGGGCAGAAAAAGTAGAAGAGCCAGAGGGGATGAAGGACACCAAGGAAACAAGGCATTTTAAACACAACAGGATTATTGCACATATGAACTCATGATGACTGTGGAGGCATGCACAGGACCTGTGCAGGTCTAACCCAGGTGTATCTCAGCACCAAGAGGGGAAGTGGATACAAGCCTCAATCCCCAACCCGGAAGCTATTTCCAATTGATAACCACTTGCAAGGGGGGAAAAAAAAAAGAGCTCAACACAGTCACCTTGGGTATACAAATCAGACTTAAAGTCAGGCTTCCTGCCCAGGAATAGATGAAAGACACAAAACAAACTCCAATTTTTTAGGTTTTTTTGTTTGTTTGTCTTATAAACATTTTAAATTATGTCTATGTGTGTATGTCTGTGCCAGAGTACGTACATGTGAGTGCAAGTGCTCTGGGAGGTCAGAAGAGGGTACTTGATACCCTGGATTGGGCTACAGGCAGTTGAAAGCCACTCCACATAGGTGCTGAGAACCAAGCTCAGGTCTTCAAGAGTAGTACATGCTCTTAACCACTGAGTAATCTCTCTGGCCCAATAGTAATGGTGTCATGAAGTAGCCATGAAAATAATTTTATGGTTGGGGGTGGTCACCTCAACATGAGGAACTATATTAAAGGGGTACAGCATTATAAAGGTTGAGAGCTACAGAGTTAGACGGACCAGTTTAGACTTTGTGCTGAAATCATCTTACTATTTCAAAACAAAGAAACATCTACATCATTGACTTTCATTCCTATCTATACATTGGAATCATTCAGAAGTTTAAAAATAAAAGTAAAACCCAGAACATTCCCAGATTACTCCGATTTAGCCAGACTTCATTGTATATAACCAGATCCCATGCCACATGGTCACTTCCCTTATGAGCTCAGGTGGTGCCAGGACTCATGTGCAGGACTGGAACTGGTCAGGAACAAAGGGACAGACCTTGGGATGGAAAGCTGTTGGCACCACAGGCTTCATTTGGATTGTGATTGCTATAGTCTGGGTCTGGGACATCTCCCAGAGGCCTGTGCATTAAAAGTTTAGCCTTTAGCTTACTACTGCTGTGAGCTAGGAGAACCTTTGATAGACAGGATTCAGTGAGAGGGTTTTTATTGTTTTATTTTTTGGTCATGGGGAACAGTCTATCAAAGGGGACACAGAGATCCTGGCTACTCTTCTTCTCTCACACTCTTCTCTTTTTCACCCAGCCATGAAGTACACAGGCCTTCCCTGCCACATCTCACCTTGCTGCGCTGCGCTTATTACAGGCCCAGAGCAACAGTTGCTCTGGCTGTGGACTGAACCATCCCGAACAAGGAGTTGAAATAACCCTCTTTACAGGGATGAAACTCCAAAACTCACTGATGTCAGGTGTTTGCAGTGGGAAGCTGACTAGAGTGATCACCCCTTATTCAACAGTTTTTCCCCACATTTTATATTTTGGAGGGAATGTCTTCATTTGTTTTCATTTAAAATAAATTCAAAATTCACCATATATGAGCTATTGGATTAGTAAATGTTAATACTCTATTCTTGCATATTTAACACACATACAAAAGACTTCTTTGGTGTTTATTATCTATATTTTGATTGAAATTTAAGATATTTAAAAAAATCCCAATTTGCTGATGACGTTTCTAATATTATTTCTGTATTAAAAGACAGGTAATGGGCCTAAATTTGCTAAGGTGAATACATTATTCTAATTCCTAGGCCATTTTAATAATTCGTAGTTTTTAGAAACCAGGACAAAAGGTTTAGAGGGCTAAGGAAGCATACCTAGTCACATGGTTGGCACTGTGACTTACCTTTGTAATTGTCTGAGGTCTCTCCAGCTGGCAATAAAAAATAATACTGGTTATCTCGTCCATGGTACAGGGTGTGTGGGGAAGAGTTTCCTATTTGGTAACGAAACTCATAAAGAAAGTCCTATGATCGAATCCATGAAAGCAAAAAGAAAAGAAAAGAAAATTGAACATACTGTGGATGGAATCACCAGTCAGTACCACATGCCTCTGCCCTCAAGGCCACTGTTGCTCATGTTTTACACCCCAGACCAGGGTGCCTGCATCTTCCTCACTGCACACACATGAGGGTTGCCTCCTGGTGCTGTGGGATTCTTCTGCTCTAAAGTCAAAGGGCTTCTCACATAAAGCAGGATTCTGCCCTTGGGTCAGCTAGCTCATTTTGTCTTCGGACCCCCTAACATAGCAGTTCTCAACCTGTGGGTTGCGATCCCTTTGGGGGTCACATGACCCTTTCACAGGGGCCACCTAAGACATCAGAAAACACAGATAATCATAATTCATAACAGTAGCAAAATTACAGTCATGAAGTAGCAGAGAAAATAATTTTATGGTTGGGGGTTACTACAACATGAGAAACTATATTTTTTTGTTGTTGTTTTGTTATTTTGAGACAGTATGCTTTTGTTATTTTAGAGACTATTTTCTCTGTGTAATAGCCCTACCTGTTTTGGACTCTGTAGACGAGGCTGGCCATGAACTCACAGAGATCTGCCTGCCTCTGCCTCCCAAGTGTTGGAATTAAAGGCATGAGGCACTATGTCTGACTATTAAAGGGTCGCAGCATTAGGAAGGTTGAGAACCACTGCCCTAACAGTTGCAAATCAGACTTTCACAGTGACAGCAGCCTTGTACCTCAGCTTTCTACAGATAGGCATGATGCAGGTGTGAGGGTCACGCAGAGGCCCTGAGATGCACTGGGCTGGAAGGTGAGGTCCCTGGAACTGAGCCTTCAGAGAAGGCCTAGGCCTGACTTCTCTGTGCATGAGGGCAGGTTTCAGAGAAGGAACATGGGCAGGACAGGACAGGGGCAGATGGTGTAGGACAGGACAGGGGCAGATGGTGTCCAGAGCCAGAGGACAACGACTGAAAATTCACAGCCTCCTACTATGATGCCACCTGACCTCAGGGGGAGCCTTAGTCACTTCACACCTCAAATCCTCACATGATCCTGTGCAAAAAGTCAGAGTGACTTTTGCATTGCCCAAATTAGGACAAAAAGGTCAAATGTAGGTCAGAGGCATGTCCTGGTGATGGGGTCTGGCCTCGGGCTGAGTCCCCACCCCCTACTTGTACACTCACAGCTAGCAGAGCCTCTTAACTTGGTGGCAAAGCCCTGCAAGGATCTTCTCCTTCTGATGAGGAAGCTGCTCTCACTAGTAGGGGAAGCTCCCCATTGACGTAGGAACAACTTTCCCACAGCCCTGCAGCCCGCCATGCAAAGAGCTTCTGTGCCTTCCAAGAGCTGTGGCTGCCTGCACCCCTCAAAACATACAAAGGTTCTTACATACCGGTTTCCCGGACATGCAGAAGACACTGAAGATGGTATATGCCTCCATACCATGGTGGGGTTGCACCTGACAGGACATGTCCTGTGGGGCTTGGTTGACCGTTATGTAGAGTTGAGCTTTGCCTAGTAAAGTATGCTTTGAAGCTAAGAGAAAGACAGAGTGGAAATTTCAGCCAGGGTAAAGAGCAACTGTAGAGAATACATGAATACACACACATACACACATACACACACATATATGTATACATACATATATAGCTATACATGCATATATATATATATACGTACATATACACATACACACAACACACACAAAGCACACACAACACACACACACACACAGCAGCCAAGATGGCCGACTTTGAGGATTCAGTGTCCGATGAGAAGGTACGCAGAGCTGCTAAATTCATCACCCATACACCCCCAAGGGAGTTTAATGAAATGTTCAATGATATCGGGCTACTGCTTAATGACAATTTCCTCAGGGAAGGGGCAGCACATGCATTTGCTCAATATAACATGGATCAGTTCACACCAGTGAAGATAGAAGGCTACGATGAGTAAGTAGGTCTTAATTACAGAGCACGGTGACCTTGGTAACAGCAGATTTTTAGATCCAAGAAACAAAATTTCCTTTAAATTTGATCATTTATGGAAAGAAGCAAGTGACCCCCACCCAGAGGATGTGATGGATGCTAGAAGTCTTGGAGAGAATCGTGTGACAGTGCTTTAAGAGCCTATGTGAAAGAAAGATCATTATTCCAATGGCTTCTGTACCGTTTACACCAAAACTATAGATGGGCAACAGACCATTATTGCATGTATTGAAAGCCACCAGTTTCAGCCCAAAAAACTTCTGGAATGGTCGTTGGAGATCAGAGTGGAAGTTCACCCTTACACCACCTACAGCCCAGGTAGTTGGAGTCCTCAAGATTCAGGTTCATTATTATGAAGATGGCAATGTTCAGTTGGTTAGTCATAAAGATGTGCAGGACTCAGTAACTGTCTCTAATGAAGTCCAAACTGCCAAAGAGTTTATTAAAGTCATAGAGAGTGCAGAACATGAGTATCAGACAGCAATTAGTGAAAACTATCAGACAATGTCAGACACCACATTCAAGGCCTTGTGCCGGCAGCTCCCAGTTACCCGCACCAAAATCGATTGGAACAAGATACTCAGTTACAAGATTGGCAAAGAAATGGCAGAATGCTTAAAGGCTGACTGTAGGAGTCTCCAGTACATGGAAAGAAAAGGATTCAACATGGTGTGGTCATGATAAATAAGTCATTTATAAACAAACAAGAGTGATATTTTGCTAGTTAAAAAAGTTAACAGATCTTCTAGCCTCATGGAATACTGTTGAGCCTACAGCACTGTCTTGATTCTTTTGTGTGTGTGTTCTCTGCCTTGTAATTTTCTGTTATCGCTATATCTACTTGTAAATCTTTTTTTTAAATTCTGCTACATTTAATGTTGAAGAGATCTATCCTGAAGTCATTTTACTGTTTAGAAAATGCTCTAGCCATGAAGTGCTATACTGGTTTTTACAGAGTATCTGTTCAGCACTTTTTACCCCTCTGCTTTAAAGCACTTCCAGTACTTCAGTGGCTTTCACCTATCCACCGATTGCTAAAGAGGCTACGCGATAAACTGTAGCTAAATGAACAATACTCTCCTTGTGTCTGACTGCTTTGATCATTTACAGCATCTCACAACTGTAGTTATTAGACATTTGGATTGGGGCTTTTGGGGTCCACATTGGGAGGCAAAGGAAGTTTCTGGAAATTCCATGGCAGCAACTTCTCTGGGGACTTGTTTTTAAATCCAAAGACTTGAACCACATCCGCCGAACATGAATGTTTGCTTATTTTCATTCTCTTGTCTCCTCCCTTCTGCTTCTGTTGTAGTCATGGATATCTGTAGGAAGCCCAGCTTAGAAAAAAACATTGAGAAACCAGGATTGTCAAATACATGGGTCTATTTTCTTCAATGGAAGGAAACGACTGATGCCAGATCACTGGAATTCTGGAGTGACATGATCAAACCACCTGGTGACCCTTTGTTCTTCTATTAGGAGCCAGCATCACCTGAATCCCTCTCCGAAAACCTGAGCATTGTTTAGGCTCTAATACTGGGCTTTGTCTCTCAGTGAAGAGAACTTAGGCCTATTACGTATTCTTCCTCTCTAAGCCCTAGTCCTAAGTTCTGTTTATCAGCCAATAGAATTCATTCTTATTGTGAAGGGCACAGGTGCTTTACTACTTTGCAAGGGAATTTAGATGTAGCCAGCCTGAAGCTTTGTTATAAGAACTGTCACGTGGAGATTTCTTCCCCAAAGTTCTACTATGTTTAAATATGGGAAAAATTAAAACACAGAATCAGATTCTAGAAGTCTTGATTCAGTCTGACTAAGTCTGGCTTTGCCAAGTATTCATTCTTCTCTCTCCTCAGTCGACTTTCCTGCCAGTGGTAACACCTGTAGGACCACCTCAGTAGATATCAGCATTTTTGGAAGACATTTACCCATTTGTATTTGTTTAATATTCAAGGACTGGTGACATACTGTGGATATATAGAGTACACAACTTGAAAAAACACAGGCATTGAAGGAATAATAGGTATCTGTGCTTTAGTGCCCTCTGACAGGATTGTTCTGTAAGCAGATGAATAAACAGCCATGTCACTCACAAAGCTGGAATGAACCAAAGTGAAAAGGAGGACTCCTGGCCGTGTCTTCTGACATTACCTGGCATTTCAGAGAACGCTAGTGCTTTCTTCTAAACAGGATGTAAAACTCACTCCAAATTACTCTTTCTCCACAGTCCTGTCTGCCTAGAACTCACATCCAACTGTGATAAAGCTGACTTCCCAGGTATATCGGCAGGTATGTGTGTGTGTGATCTCAGAACACACAGGTAATGTGATATGACCTATGACAACTGGCAATGGTGGATTCATTTACATTGTTTATACTTCTATGACCAGGCCTTAGGAGAAGGTCAGCTTTTTAAAAAACCAAGTAGTGTCTTCCTACCTGTCCCTAAATACAAGTTAAAACAGAAGGGTGCTTTGCTTCAGCTTTGTTTTTTGTTCAGTAATACAGTCAAGCAGGAGTTTGTTTACAAATGAAAGCTGTGTAAGCATTTTTGTTTATTTCAAATAAAATATATTTGTATTATTTGTCATTCATACTATCCATTCATGCCACACTATCTTGTGTATCAGGTAGTACAATAGAAATATACCTGTTTTCTTCTAAACACACACACACACACACACACACACACACTTTCCCATGTCCTCAGTTTGTGTCTAGAATCTGCTGTAAAGATCTATCTAAGAATTCTCTGGGAAGACATACAATAGCAGGCATAGTTATTATGCCCCAGGAATTAAACACCATGTCATCCACTCACTGCTTTATTAATCACCCTCTAATGATTATTACCATTCATAACTTTTTAAAGTAATATATTCTTAGGATAAACTATGGGTCGAAGCTTTCTAGATCACATTGTCAAGAATCTTCGTCGGTCCTCTGGGGTCTCTGGCAGGCTGCACACTACCCTGTGCTTCCCATTTAACCCTGATGTGACTGCATCAACCATAGAAAACTGGCACTTCAATCCCAGTGAAGTCCAAGAGGATGGGACAACTAGTTCTGCCTGGCAGACCAGTCAAATCCATGCAGAACAGGTGGTCTGGGCTAACAACCCTGGGATGTGAATTGCATACCGGGTTAAGAAAGGGACACAGGGATAAGAGTATTCCATCAAAATAACACGGAGAAGGACAGCCACATGGTGCCATGTGTGATGGGACGAGCACTGGAGAGTGAAGCTGTTAGGGAGGCTGTGTCAGGGCTGAGTGATAGACAGATGCAGGACACCTGGAGCCTGGGCTCAACTCTCCCAGGTGGCAGAGGACACCGAACAGGACCCTGGGACCACAGGAAGACCCTCAGAGATCTCCTGCATCAGGAAGTACATGGCCTAAGAGAAAACTGCACGGGGAGGTGGCGGCCGCCCAGGAGCTACTGAGGAGCAAAAACATTCACGAAACAGAAGCAAGCATTGTCTCTGTGCAGGCAGAAGCAGGGACCCAGGACTTACTGTCTGGCCAGGGCAGGCAGAGGATCACAGCAGCGGTTAGAACCCAGAAGAACCGGTCTATGAATGATCAGAGAACAACCAGCCTTGCTTCTTCTTTCTTGGGTGATGCATATACAAAGCCAGAGGCCAAAACTGGCAGTGTACAGCAAGTTTTGCCTATCTGTTTTTGTTTTGAAATAAGGTCCAGCCTTGAACTTGCCATCCTCCTCCCTCTGTCTCCCAGCTGCTGTTATTACAGCTGGGTTGCTACATCTGGGTCCTGGTGGGCTCTAATGAATGCAAAAATGCTGGTGAAGAATCAGTCCTGGATATCGATGGACCCTTCTATGCTTGTTAAATAGACTAAAAGTCTCCAGAGATAGGGGAATGTTTAGAAGTCACCCAAAAGAATGTGCTCAGATTTAGTCATGAAAATGCAGGAAGAGTTGGGGGATACTGGGCAGGGTAAGCCTATAGGTAAATTCCAGCCCATGCTGAGCACTCAGAAAAATGGCAAGACACTTGGTTGGGATTAAATATATGCAGGGAAGCTGGCTTTCTCAGGTATCTAGCAAAAAATCAAATATACAAGAAGGACAGTATCCGATCAACATTTACCCTGTTCTAATGTGCCTGATTTCACTAGGAAGGCCAGCATCCCAGCAACTAATGCAACAAATAGAAGCAAGAAAGAAGGGGGGGGGGG
>CAJQZJ010037469.1:3899957-3934698 GCA_907164525.1 Lophiomys imhausi
CCACATGGAAGTGGCAGTCAGTGGGCTCCTAGGAGCGCGCCCCACCTTTGCCCCAAGGGTGCATGTAAATACCCTGGTTACATGTTCCCTTCGTACCTGGGAACGACACTAGTCTGTTAGTAACCAGCCTTCGCTGAGGAGCCCGAGTTCTCACCGCCAGGCCATCCCCACCCGACAGAAGTAGTACTGGGGTGGACGAGTCACCTTCAGCTCAGAGATGAGGTAGATATCCCTAGCAGAGAATGCTGGGAAGATCTCATTTTGGGCCTTTACAATAAGGTCAGTGTTTGAGTTTTTGTTTTATAAATTTGACTTATCTGCTAATGTATGATTGATGTATTATTAAGTTTTTGTAGAATGTTGGTTATGAAAATACTTTTACTCTCATCCTGCAAGACTAAGCTGACCCATCCTGCTTAACCTTCCTTAAAACTGGGAGAGATCCAAGACACAAGACTGGTGATTGGAAAGAACAAGGAGAAAAATCCCTTTAAAATAGTATGAAATGCATAGATTCCCTAAGAGGCTTATGGGGAGACCTGCTCATATGTTGTGCTCAGAAAGTCAGCCACCCACCAAAGCAGACAAGCCAACATGCCCGTGCAGAGGAAGACAGATTAAAAATTCCTTTTCCCCATGGGGCCAGCTTTACTTGATCCGGTATTGTGAATAGCTCATCTATTCTATGCAAAGTCATAGAGATATATGTATGCCATGTGTTGGGGTGCCACCCAGATTCAAAGCTCCTTGCTGATCTGCAGTTGGGGACTTTTAGGAGACATCTGAAGCTACCTTCATCCTTAGAGAAAGAGCCATGGGCTGTTCTCCACAGAAGGACGAACATGAATAGAAGAGGTTAGATAGTTTGATCCATCCATTAAGTCTGAAGACTTGGGAGAACTTGAGGGCTGACTCCCAAACTCTTCTAAAATGACTGCGAATTCCAGGGTACAAAGAGTGTGTTCATACCTGATGAGGTGTAGCTATGGAAGACAGCTTGGCTGACCAGGGTCCTGGGCCAGTCGATCATGAGAGCCGACTTTGCTCTGTCCCTATGGAGGAAAGGGCCCAGTAGGTTGTCCCCATAACTGGCACTCTCCTCAGCATTCACACTTGGTACTGATTCCTGGATGTTCATACTGGTTCCTAGGAAGATAAATCATGCCACAGGAGAGAAAGGGAAAGGTCACAATCTTATGAAGCATAAATGCTTCAAAGTTGGTGTTAATACTGATTTCTGTGGTTGGTGGATATGCCTTTAGCAAATATGCATATGTAAGCCATGTGCTTTACTGTATTATACTCAACCACTCATTAGTTTCTTTTTTTACTCTCCTTTCTTCCCTCCCTTGTTCCCTTCTCTACCTCCTTCCTTCTCTTCCTCTCTCCCTCTCTTCTTCTATTTCTTTCTTTTTTCCACCTTATGGTCGATCTGGAATTTCATAATGCAAAGTTAGGTAATGACAAATGACAAAGGGAAAACATAGCAGATTCACAGAGAAAGCTAGTGTGGAGGACAGAAGGAAGGGAGCCTCTGTTGGAGCAGTAGCAGGGATTCAGAGCAAAGGGCGAGTCAGTGAAGATCTAGAGGAAGTTTCCAGACTGAGTAGAAACCAAGTGTGCTAGGAATGGTCCTCTGTGGGTGACTGGAGAAAGGAAATGGTAACCAGAAGGTGGGCAGTGAGGTCGAAACATGCTGTGGTCACAGATGGAAACTTTTGTCTTGTGTGTGGCAAGAAGGCATCAGAGGCCAGAGGAAACCGACCATCTGGATTGTGTTTGAGAAAGGCCCCTGGCTGCTGTGTGGCGGTGTGACTGCAGGCACAGTGGCAGAGGCAGAAAGCCACAGCACAGTCTGAGAAGGAATGGCATGGGGTGATGCTAGGGTTGACTGAAGCCTTCAAAGAAGGCCACAGAAACAGTATAGAGTAGCAACAAACCTTGAGAAGTTAGGATGACTTCTGTAAGAGTCAAGCTGTGAACAGCATAAGATGATGTCTAATTTGTCCACTTGCTCTTACTGATTTGGGACTGACCACACACCTAAGCCGGAACCCTGAAACAGACTTATGTATGTATTGTGCATTTTATTTTTTTCTACATGAGTTTTATGACTTGAATATGAAGTTATCCTTACCAGTCCTTGTTAAATACTTGGTCCCTAACTGGGGGTGCTATTTGGGAGGTTCTGAAATTTTAGAAGGCCCCAGTTGGAAAAAGCTAACTGGGAGTGCGTCCTTGGTGATGTGTTGTCTCTAGTCTCTCCCTGTCTGGCCCTCTGCTCCCTGTCCACCATGAAATGAAAACTCCTTTTGGACACATTCCCACTGACATGACTTTCTGCCCAGGATCATGGAGCCAAGTGAACATACCCCAAATTCCATGAAACCATGAGATAAAACAAACCAGTAACAAGAAAACTAACCAATGCTACTGTGTCTCAGTATCCTACAAATAAACCAAACAGCAGCAAAAATCACCTTTCTGGCTAGAAAGAGGCCACCTCTTCTGATCTAGCCAATTCCTAGTGATATGGAGGGCCTAGCCGGGAGTGTGTCTACCTGATCCACAACCAGGTCCCCATTGTCCTGCAGTATAATCTGGGCAATATTTTCTTCTTACTCATCCCAGAGCCAGGTACCAGGTACCAATACCTTATCAGGCATCACCACACTGCCCACAGTCCACTGAGATTATTCAAACTGCTGGATTCTGAAGTCCCTGTTGCCAAGTCATTCATCTTTTGGAAACCCTAATGAAGCCGGGGCTTGCACTCTCCTATGGCCAGATCTATGTCCCTAGGACCTGTGGCCATAATACACTGTTTTCCCAGGCCTCTCCTCTGCTTCCTCCTATGACTGCCTATGAAGACTATCTCATACAAAGAAGTGTGACACATAAGATAGAACACGAGGAGCCAAAACAACTATAACTCAAAGGCAGTTGAAGAGGATCATCTAAGAGAACACTGCAGTGAATCAGAGGGCCAATACATTAACTTACCATTTTATTCACTCAAAAGATAAATCAAACAGAGTGACAGCCTGTTCAGTCAACAAATTAGTCACCTGCCTATTAATTTGGTAGATATGGCACTCTCCAATTATCATCCGTTCACTAGACAGATAGTGTAGAGATTGTTACCAGCTCAGGACCTCCAAGACCAATTTCTCAGCACAAAGGATATTTATTTGCCCCAGTGAGACAGAGGGCAGGGAGTAAAAGACAGAGATAGGCGGTAAAGGATGAGGGAGAAGGAGAAGGCAACAAAAGAGGGGAGAAAAGGCATATGGGAAAAGGGAAGGGGTATCTGTCCTAGGGAACAAAAGACTATCGCTGTATAGAGAGAAGACCGACATGGCCTATAGGAAAATGGCAGTTCATAAAGGTAAAGGGGAAACCCCATGTTAGGATGAAGTGTGTTTAACTTTAAGTGGGCATGGTAATTAGGTGAGCCAAAGGGGGCTTTTGATAGCTGGACCTTTGTAGTCAGCCTCAGGAGGAGGAAGTGACCAAATAAGGGTCTAGATGGTGACACCCAGTTTTAAGGACGTAATCTAACAGTTTTTTAGCAAGGTAGAGGGAATGCAAGAGAAGAGTAAATATAGTCTGCTAGAGCCATTCCTCCCAGTTTTGAACGGGCCAGCATCCCTTCAGACAGAGCCAGTGTCCACTCCTTGTCTGTCTATTCTTCAGAAGCACAGATCACTATTGACCATCCATTTATTTACATGACAAGTTGATCACCCCAAGTTTATGGAGTCACTGGGCTACATGATGGTTCTGGAGACACAAGAATAAACTGGCCATAAAGTTTTTGTGAAGATGTCAAGTGTATATGAGATAAACACAGAAAGATATCATTGGTCCAGAAGTCACCTGCTCAGAACACGTAGGGGTGGAAACGGTGAGCCTATGGGGGTTATCACAGGGCAGAAGGAGACTTCAAAGTTAAGGAAGGGGAAGGATATGGCAAGAAGGATGACCAGCCAGGAGGCTAGTTGGGAAGGGCACTAAGGGATCCCTGCGAGGCAGATGGCTACTGTGCAAGGCATCTAGGATATGGATTCCCTACTGTTGGGCCTGAGACCACTATGAGTTTGGGAGCACAGGGCTCAAGATGTGCGGCAGTAAGGGGGCCAGGAGTAAGGTCTATGCCAGGCTGCACCTTGTAGAGGGGCTCACATTTTCCCTTTGAGAATTCCCTGGGAGTTAATAGGTGGCCTTGATGCAAGGGACAGACACAGGGAATCTAGGAGGGCCAGAGCACAGTGAGCCTGGATGCAGGGCCCCTCTACATGGGAACAGTCCTAAAAGTAGTCACCTGGTTGTCTTCCTAGGGATGTTTCTGCTTCTTGGATGTCACTATAATAGGCTTCAAAATCTATAGAAGAGGGAAAAATTTTATTTCATTTGAAGACACAATTAGTTGGGTGCTAAATGCTGTAGACTAAAACTCCCTTCCCCTAACACCCCCTCCAAAAAAAAAAAAGATTTTGTAAGGATGCAGGAGTAGAACTTCATGAAGTGAAGAGTTTGAATTTTGCAGATCAGAGTCAAACTAATTTTAGTCCCCTTAAATTGTCATTCATTGTCTACTCCAATGTCTGACTGAAAATCTTTTTGACTATTAGTAAAACCTTTAAAATATATTCTTAGCAGAGGACTATTTGCTACAATCCACAAATAAAAATTTTGTCTGTTCAAAACCTATACGCTTTTTCTCCACTTGACTGTAAGCCACCAATTGGTTGTCTCTTCCAATGTATTTGATACAACTTTCTTTGTTGTTTAACTAGTAATATATCACATAACCATTTCCACTGTGGAACACATTATTAAGGGCAATCTGCATCTGTGTCCCTGGACCACTGTTACTCATATTTGGGCCAAGATCAACTATCTCTAAGGTGCGACATGGTGGCACATGCCAATAAAGCTTAACAGTGAAGGCAGGAGGATCAGGAATTCAAGGCTAGGCTTAGCTACAAAGGGGGAATTGGAGGCCTGGGCTACCTTAGAGCCTGTTTCAAGATAACAAAAACCAAACAGTATTTTATTACTCTGAGGTGGAAGCTGGGCTCTGCACTGAGGATGAACACAGTACTCTTAGACAAAGAGGCAAAGGTGGGAGTGACTTCAATCCTGACCCACTAGATTGATTCCTTCCCAGGTGAGCCTCCAGGGACAATGAGTAGAGACGGTGGTGGTGACTTACCGTCAAAGGCGGTAAAGGAACTGGGAGGAGACCAGCTTTCCTCTGGGCTGCTCATCAGCAAGGCTTCCTCGCCCAGGGGACCTGGTGGTGGACTCAGTGAGTCATAGTCCCCCATTAGCTCCCCTGAGCCTGCCATGGGTTCCGCAGCAGGAATGAGGCGACCACCTGCTGTTGACTTGGCGGAAATGCTTGCCAGGTTGGAAAGAGCTGTCCAGCCCAGAGATGCGGGTGAAGGTGCTGGTGAGGGTGGTGGTGTCAGTGACGCTCCGGGATTTGACGGCAGATCTGACTCAGACGGCTTCAGAACGGCCCCGAGTGCCAAGGCACCCAGCAGCCCTGCGGTGCTACAGAAGGGGACTTACACAGGGTGTGACAGGGTTAAAATTATGGACGGAAAGTCCAAAATTTATGTTTTTAAAAATATATAGGCTGTCGGGCCAGAGCAAGATGGCCCTGCTGGTAAAGACACTCGCTGCAGAAGCTTGGAAACCTTAGTCTGATGTCCAAAGGTTTTGTAATGGTGGCTGACCCCCACATATGCACTGTGGCACTCCCATCTAACACATGCACACACACACACACACACACACACACACACACACACACACACACACACGTGCACACCCACAAATAAAGTTAAGTATAAATAATAGAAACATATACAGGTTACATAGGCATGTCTACTTGGGGGGAAAAGATATTTTTTTCTAAGCTTTGAATGACCATCACCATCATGGGGCTGAGGCTATTGCAGTAACCTACACAGTCACGGAAACACAAGAACCAAAACAACACAGGGAGATTGGGGGCTTGACTGTCAATGCTCCCTCATAGAAGCAGGGAGAGGGCCACAGGATTTTAAACTGAGAGTCCAGCCATTTCTCCCTTTTTCCCCAACTGCAGGCAGTCTGGGGATGGGTGCTAGAGTGCATAGGTTGGGACTCCAGAGTGGTAGCTTTCACGAGTCATTACCCATGCTGTGGTGGGCTTTTGGGTGACAAATGTGTTATGTCACCCAAACTCCTGTCACTAACTCCTCCTCAGTGATGCTCCTGACTTGAGTACACTCATCTTTGTTGTATCTTAGTGCCCATCTGTGTTGAATGAATACTTGTTCACACCTTCCTAGGAAAAGTAACCCTGTGCTGCTTTAAACAAACCTGACATGAGCTGGAAACCTAATGCTAAGATCACTGCCCTGGCACATGGTTGTGGTCTGGTGGTGTGGAGGCCAATACATCCCCCGTCTATGTTCAGACTACAGGGTCATCCTATCAGCCCCCTGTTTAAATGACTCTGTATCTGGGAAAGAATTTCTCCTAATTAGGATTCCCTTCCTGACAATGAGGCTCCAAGAAATAACTCTAAAAAGCATCACTCGGAATTACGATAAAAGAGTAATGACAAAAGAAAAATGCACAAATATGGAAAGGATTTTTTTAAAAGCAGCTTTTGTTTTTGACCAGGGCAGACCTCTCCGTAGATCCTTTACAGTGAATTAGTGGATTTCTTTCCCTGAGTTCTGTGAGGCATGGTAAGGGGGGGATGATGGGATCCTATTCGGAATTCTCTGAGACATTCATCTCAGGCAGCGGTGGCCTCATTGAAGCTTAACTGCTTTTAGTGTCACTAGAATGGGTCCTCACTTATGCTTTGGGCCGTGATTCAGGAAGGTCTAGTTTATCTTAAAGAGTTCAGAACTCCCTCTCATGTGATGGGCACAGTCCCATTGGATGTGCCCTGGTGGCAGTGGGGCAGCTGTAATCCAAGATCTGCTTTAAAAGGTTTTGTAAAAGCCTAGAATGGAGTAAAGAAAACATGGCAGTAAGCCAGTAGGGAATGAGCAGAGTTGGTTGCCCAGCATAGAAACCCAGCTTTTCTGTGTCACTATCTGTAGGGACTCAACCTCACTCCTCAGCATCCCACTATTCTGTGGAGTAGTATGAGGAAGGGTGACAAGTCAATAATGAGGTCACAGCATTCTTCAGGCCAGGCAATGTGAGGTCTGACACCACAGACACTCAGTCATTCTGAGCAACCTGGCAGAGTTCTTTGACACAGGGGAGATAATGCATCATACCCTTAGGAAAGCCCCTTCCTTCGTTCCTTCGTTCCTTCCTTCGTTCCTTTGTTTCTTTGTTCCTTCCTCCCTCCTTTCCTCCTCCCTCCATCCTTCCCTCCCTCCCTCCTTCCTTCCGTCCTTCCTCCCTTGAATGTCTCTCATCACTAACTGACTGCTGACCCACATCCTGTGCTCTTCCTACTGACCAATGCAATTCTAACAATCAGTTTGATAAGTAAGCTCCACCCTAGGATAGAAAGACTGGAGACCCTCTGGCGTTCCAGGAGCACCTATTCTGACTAACTCCAGTTCCCGTTTTCTCCCTGTGACCATCTTCACTTGGACTTGAACAAACTCTGTTCCCATGCTCAGTGTGCCTCAGCTGCCTATATAGAGTGACAAGTTGGGTCACTATCATTCATCCAAACAAGTGGAATCTTTGAGAGGAGCTTAGCTTACCATCCTCATTTGAAAGTATCATTGAGCCGGGCAGTGGTGGCGCACACCTTTTATCCCAGCACTTGGGAGGCAGAGGCAGGCGGATCTCTGTGAGTTCAAGGCCAGCCTTGTCTACAAAGCAAGTCCAGGGCAGCCAGAGCTGTTACACAGAGAAACCGTATCTTGAAAAACCAAAAAAAAAAAAAAAAAAAAGAAAAAGAAAGTATCATTGAAAGTATCAGTCCCTACTGAAAGATAGAGCCAGGTCCCACTGGGCACCTGTCCCAGAAAGGTAGATCAGAAGGGACTGTGCAGACAAGACCAGCTCAGACTCAATTGATCTAGTCTCACTACACAAATGGCTGCTTTGATGCCCAGAGATGTGGGAATTCCACCCCACTAGCAGCAAGCTATCATGCTGCAGCAGCAGCTGGTGTCCTCTAATTCAGTTCTTACATTGTCCACCTTGGCATTACATCAGATGACAGTCTGCGGGTTTGGTTCCCCATCTATCCCACCTCCAAATGTCCATGTGGTTTTATGATTCTTTGATTCTAAACAGAGGTTCCCATCATCGGCTCTTAGAGAAGCACACATAATTCCGGGAAACAAATTCACTGATCAAATATAAATGACATTGCAGAGCATACAGGCGAAGAGGTTCACAGGGTTAGGCGTGTGAGCAGAGGCCCGAGCTGCCGGCCCTTTCTGAAATGCCGCCCTCCATCAGTGATCCTTGTCATTCTGGGGCTCTGCTGGAAGCTTTGTTACATAGACATGGTTGATTAAATCATCCTGCCCCAGTGTTTGGGATAGCCAAGTCTTAAACCTCGAAGATACTCAGGGGCTGCTGGCTACCTGTCAGCTCGTTAGCATACAAAACCATGACCACACAGAAGATCACAAGAATTTTAGGAGCTATGTGCCAGGAGAATGGATCACAGACCTAATACATATGGCACAGTTTCAAGCTTACTGTCTACACAGTAAGCTTCACCACAGATCCATTGCAATAGCTTCTTGTAATTCTAAACTAAGAAAACTTCCCAACTGAGTTTTGGCTTAGCCTTCTTACAGTACATATGCAAGAAACTATTTTTGGACTGTCACCAGGCATCTAGAGGGCTGACGTGAGAAGTCCCTGAGAAGTCCCAACAGATCAGATCTGATGGTTCAGCAACCACAGAACAACCCTGAGCTTTTTCATTGTTCATCAAGACAGAGCAGCCATCTTACCTTCCATTGTACTCTTCTGTGTTGCATTGACTAGGAAGAGGTCCCAGGAATAAGTGAGGTCTGGCACATCTCCACAGTCTTCACATACAGCCTGGAGAGAGAGTTCTTCATTCCAGTTCACATGGATGTCTCTAAAGTTGACTCTTGAGATGTGGACGAATCTGGAACAGGCAATCACTTTGGTGTTGCAGGGAAACACCATGAGTATCCTTGGGCTGCAGCTGGCCATGTTTGAACCACCCGTGTTGGCATCCTCAGAGCCTGTGTTAGGGAGCATGGGCCATGGGACCAAGTCCCAGACTTCACACAGCATGATGTGACCTAACATACTGGCAAGTATATCCACACCTCACCATATTCAGAGAAGCTGTGAGACTTCCTCAATGACAAATAGTGCTGGGCTTTATTCTCTCTGTCACTCAGTCTTGACTCTGACTGTGCTATCCAAACACAGAAGTCAGTACCTGAGTTATCTCCTCAGTTCTTCACCACATGCTTGCCTCCATAGCTACACACCAGTGTCACCTGGGCCTTTCCAAGCCCTCTGCCTCTGCCAGAGCCATCTGCCTCAGCTTTGCCTTTCACCTGGGCAGGGCTATTGGATCATGAGCTGCTCCATGTCCTGTAATGCCCACAGACACCCTACCTTGCACAGTCCCACATTTTATACGCACATTTCTGAGTCACCATAGCTACTTCCTGGAAGTTTCTCCATGCTCTCTACTGACCCAGGGCTGCTTCCCAAAGAGCACTTCATGAACTCTGGTCCTTTAGGACATCATCAGGTGGTATAGGTGACTATGCATTGGCATAATGTTATTGTACACTGTGTAAAGTTCACCCTTGTATTATTCAAATGCTGACTTCTCTATCCCACTATCTGGCTTCAATCCAGACAAGGCATTGTAATGCTTATTCTAAGAGTCTCCTACATCGAGTTTGTGTAAATACTGTTCACCATTTACTCTCTCTCTTGTCAATAAAAACTGATCAGCCAATACTGGGAAATAGAGAAAATAGGGTGGCACTTCCAATTCCAGCAAGGGAAGGAGAAAGAGGAAGAGGATTTGGCCATGAGGAGAGGTCCAGGAGACATCATGAGAAAAGAGCTGGAGCAGAGAAGGCCATAAATGTATAATGGGGATTTGGGCTGGGAGGTAGCTAGTTTAGTTTAGAGGACTAGATTTATAATGCCCAGGTATTGTGCTTTAAAGATAATCAAATAAATCTTAGTCTCTTCATGTTGCTATTGGAGAACTAGCTAGGTTAAAGAAAAACTGCCGCTGCATTAATTTCCTGCTACTTTTATATTGATTATCATTTACAACTATGTTGTGTTTTGTCACATGAATTCCTTTCCCACTGGATATGAGGACCCTTTTAAGGGCTGAGTACAGTGTAGGAGACTTCCTAAGTGGTGTGCAGGATTCCCTGTTTCTTTTTCTATTAGCCACATCCGAAGCCATGGTTTCACCATGCACAGGACGCAGGAATGGCAGGACATGTCTACAGTTTCCTCAAAAGGAATCACACAGTCTCTCACCTGCTTGTGTGTACCTCTGTACTTGTGTGTGTGTGCATGTATACAGTAGCTACTGTCCATAGTTTCAATTACTTGCAGTCAACCAAGGCCTGAAATAGTAAATGGAAAATTCCACAAATAAACTGTTCATAAGTGCTCAGTTATGCCATTCTCAGGAGTGGGTACAATATTGTGCCATCTCCAAAAAGTCAGTTCTCCTGGAACTCACTCCCTGCTCAGTCACATATAACCTAGTCCTTTGAAGGAGACTCCAAAAACTTCTGTATTCTTGCCTATCCTGGAAGCTCAGCTCAAGTCTTGGTACCTGCATTTGGTCCCCGGGGCTTTACATGTGAGTTCTCTGGTAGCCTTGGTGATAAGAGCTGATGGGTTTGATTCATAGCATTTCTTTGCCTCTGTAATCCCTCATGGCCCCACCCTTGCATACCCCTTCAGTCCTGCAATCCCTAGAAGGCTCCAGAGTCTGGAAATCAAATGGCCTTGCCACCTTCTAACATCAGCCTCAATCACTGGTCTTCCATCTTTGGGGTGGGAGCTGTAACTGGAGGGACCCACCGGCAACATCCTTCAGAGTCACTGCTGTGTCACTATTAGCTTAGGAGACAGCAGAGCTATCTAATTGCTAGCTCCTCCCCAGCCATCACCATGGTTCCCACATGCCCTAACTTCACACTGGTCTCCATTACCACAGGCTCCTTTTAAGCAGCTACTACCAGCCTGGAGTGCTCAGCTCTGACCACAGCAAGGGTACCTGAAGGCTGGGTCAGGTCGAGTGGACAGGAACATCAAGGCCTGAGAAGAGTTCTGTCCCCGGCTGGAGACTGTCAGTGTCACAAGGAACTGGTCACAGCACTCACTGAGCCACTTTGCTGGGAAGGAAATGGCAGGAGCCTGAGTGTCCACTTGGTATGGAGTAGAATCCTCAAAGCAGGGCCACCTTGGCCAGCTGGCTGCAGTGCAAGTCCAGTAATACCTATAGAAGAGGCCATTGGAGGGGCATGATCACCACCTCTGAGTGTTAAAGGCACACATGGCTGGGAAGAGATGATGCCCCTCACTCTTTGACATCAGCAATACAGGAGCTTGGGCTGTCTTTCCCACGCACTGGCACGAAGACCACTGTACTCCAGCAGGAGAACACCTGCTTCCCGCTGACTAGTGTCTCACACCCTGGCCTTGGAGTTGTTCCTTACTTCTTCCCCTTCCTGTGCACGGTGACCCCCCCCACTGTGCATTAAATACCATAGCCCTGAAATCCCTAGACAGCTCCCCCACAAACGTTGCATCTCATCTTGAGACAACTCTACATGGTAAGACAGGAATGTCACACTATTCCGAGTTTAGGGAGAAGACACACTGTCAGAGGCCTTGGAGCTGCCTTGTTTCACTGAAAGCTGGTAAAAGTGGGGGGCGGCAGGGAACTCCAGATGATTCTCCTTTGATCCCACCATCTTTCTTAAGTGTGATAATTGCATGAGCCACAGGACAAAGGTGGCTGCACCGTCGGGATAGAGTAGGAAGACAGCAGCCAGCATCCCAGCTTTGAGCAGACCTTGGTCCAGAGGGGCGCAGACAAGCTTAAACAGGTGTGTGGCAGGCAGGAACCAGTACAGAAAAGCACTGGCAAGCTGGGCTAGCCTCAGCACGGCAACCTGCTCCTGTAAGTGTCACTTGAAAGTAAACTGCTGTTGAGCCTTAAAAGCCCATTCTCCTGTCTCGCCTACAGGTCCTGCATTCTAGGGACCTCTGTTCGCAAAGCTGCACGAGGCGGCACTGTAACCACATCTTAACCTCTGCTGGGGAACAGCGTCCTGGGGCACGACAGAACTCAATGTCCATGGCAGTTCACAAGCTGTACAGAAAACCTGTCCCATGTTTCACCCAGAAGATTCCTTACTGGCCAGGATCAGATACCGAGCTCTCGTTTTCAGGTACTGTGATGGGTCCTGAGAGTTGACAGTGTGAAGATGACAGGGACACAGCCTCAGTCTGTCAGGCTCGGGTGTGTGTGTGTGTGTGTTACACGTGTGTAGTACATGTGTGTGCATGTGAAAGACTGAGCTGTATCTACAGTGTGTACAGGGACAGGTAGAATCAAGGGAATAGGAACCTCTCTCCTCCATTGCACTAAAGAGACACCAAATCCCACACGTGAGTGTAGCAAACACTCGGGATCACAGCAGGGATCATAACAATGAAGGGACCTCTCCACTGATACATGAACAGGGACCACATGGCAGCCCCAGAGATATATCCAGTGAGAGCCCCGCTGTTCTGAACTTAGACTCAGTGAGGGAGGACAGTGAACAGCAGCCATATAAGTGAGGAGGAAGTGTAAGACAGGATTTGCTACAGTCAGCAAAGGACAGTGGCTCTCCTTCTGAACTAAATGGGTATGATGAAGGTCACGTCAGGGAAGTGAGGGCTTCTGGCTTTGTCTAGAAGACTCCATCCTCTGTCTTGGAGAATTGCCTGTGATTGAGGGTGGACATAAGCTGAGGCCCTGGTTACACCATCTGGCAATGCAGGGGAAATGGGAGAGGTTGATGCCTAGGGAAGACCTAATGAGATTTCCTGACAGAGGAGACATGACGTGTGATAGAGATGTCAACGATGCTGAGGAACGTTTTCGTCTGGGTGACTGGAAGAACTCTTTCCTCAAGGTCCCAGGGAGAAGTGGGCATGAGCCTCTGGTCCTAACCAGGAAGCTATCTCCAACTGGCAAATAATCAAAAAGGAAAATTCTGTTTTCACCAATGGAGTGTCATTGTGTATACAAACCACACTTCAAGGTGGCAGTAGATGGACAACACAAAATAAACTCCATAGTATTTTTGGAGATTGTCTATCTTATGTTTCTTTGATTGGACCTTTTTTAAAAACCTAACTGGGCTTTTGTATGTATATTATGGTTTCCAATTTTGTGTTTATATGGGTTTTATTTGTGTGTGTATGAGTGTGTGTTGGCATGTATATGTGTTTCTTGTGCTTTTTCTTTCTTTCTTTTTTATTATAGTGTATTTGCCTGTTTTAAAGAGAGAGACAGAGAGAGAAAGCATGGAGTTCAGTGGGTGGAGAAGTAGGGAGGACTTGGGATGTATGAGGTAGAGGAAACCATGATCAGAATATATTGTATAAAAATTTATTTTTAATTAAAAGAAGATTTTTTTTTCCTGGATGAAGATGGGGAAGGCCAGTGGGAAGAGTCAAAATTTGTGGCTAGGTGATTTGAGACACAAGAAAGGGGCACAAAAGTAGCAGTGATGCATGCAGCACAGAGCAGATTGGTGGAGGACATGGGTCTGAGGCTCGGGGAAGGTCTGCATGAGTGCAGGGTGCACGCTGGAAGGTAATGGATCACAGAAGAAGACTGGGAAAGGCCCTGCCAGGTTGGGCTGTCTGGGCCAGAGCAGTGACTGTAGAGCTGAGCCTCACTAACAGGCAGCACTCTGCCTCCCTCACAGAAGGGCATCTGACTAACGAGTCCTAATGAAAGGGTAGCATTTACAATGTACATTCCAAAATCACATTTTAAGCATCACCTTAAAAAAAAAAAGTTACTCACATTTTTACTTTCCCTTTTCCTATATTGGCTTACACTTGGATAATGAATAAAGCAATTCAACTAAAGAAAGCGGGTACACATAAATGCCTCAAACTATTTTGGCAGAATTCCCAGACTAACTCTTCTAATATTCCGGAGCCAGAGTTTGAAGCCAGAGAGACTCCAAGTTCTGTATTCTCACCTGAGAGCAGCCCCTGGGTTGTCAGGGTCATAGGACTGGGACCCTCTGAGGATGATGGAGGTTGAGGTGGCCCTGGGGATGAAGATGTGTGTGCCTTCAGAGATCACACTGACAGGTGCCCTGGCTCGAACCTCCACACCAACACAGTAGTTGCTATACACCATCCTTCCCTTGATCTGAACCTGAGAGACCAAAGACAAGGGGGTATCACACGAAAATGAAGATGTTTTCTGAACCTGTACATGTGACACTGACCCTCAGCTCTAACTACAGTAGTCACTTACAGCGTTCATCTTAAGATACAGCTGGAGGGAAGAGCACAGATTTGTTAACATGCAAATCTATATACATGTGCAGTTATCTAAATGTGCACTGGTCACTATTTTTGTCAACTTGACACAAGCTGAAGTCATTGGAGAAGAGGGAACCTTGGTTGGAAAAATGCCCCCAACAGATTTGCCTGTAGGCATGCCTATGGAGAGCATTCTCTTGGTTGATGATTGATGTGGAAAGGCCCAGCCCACTGTGGGTAGTACCATTCCCTAGGCAGGTGGACCTGGGGTGTATAATAAAATAAGCCGAATCAAGCAGGAAGAGCAAGCTAGTAAGAAGCACCTCTCCATGATCTCTGCTTCAGTTGCTGCCCCAGGTTCCTGCCTTGAGCTCCTGTCCTTGTGTCCCTCAGTGGACTATGACTCAGTATATGTAAGTCAGATAAACCCTTTCCTCCCCGGCTTGTTTTGATCATGATTTTTATCACAGCAATAGTAGGCAAAGTTAGACAAGGTATTTAAATACCCATGATTCCTGTATTCACATGGATGACAGTTTTCAAACCTCCATTGTAAACAGCAAATTTTCATTGGTCTTGACATTTGCTGGTTACATCCAATAGGAAGGAAAAGGGCTGACAGTGAGACCAAGAGGTCCCCCTTCTGTACACTTAAGGAGACAGTAGGTGTGGGGCTGCAGCCAAGGAGATGGGGAAAACACATAATGGTCTTTAAGAAGTGTAAATTGAAAGAATGAGGAATATTTTTTTTTCAAGCTTAGAAATACTTTAACATGTTACAAGGAAGGTAGGTATTCAAAGTATTCTTTAAAATCTTGATGCTGTTTGGAAAAACAAAACCAAAAACAAAGCACACAAATTGCTGTGCTTTTCTCTGGGTCTCAGCCTTGGCCACTCTGGATTTTTCTTTGTACAGTCACACACATGGGCTGTCTACTGGCCACTCCCCCGAGCGGGACTAGAAATAACAGATAGATAACAGGGCTGTGAGGATTAATCTTCACTGTCAACGTGGCTGGTTTTAGAATTGTCATGGGAACACAGTAGAGTGTGTTTCTGAGGGTGTTTTCCAGAAAGGCTGAATTGAGGAGGGAAGGGCCGTCCTGGCATCCCAGACAAGTGTCAAGGAGAAAGCAAGGTGAGCTTCACTCTGCCTCTGCTTCCCAAGCAAGGATACAACGTGACAAGCCACCTCATACTCCTGTCATACGCCTCCCAGCCGTGATGAACTGTACCCTCAAATTAAGAGCCCAAATCAAGCCTGCCTTAAGTTCTTTTGTCATGGATTTTGTCACAAATGGAAAAGTAGTAACCAGTGCATAGTCAGACTTCTCTGTACACCCTGGCCAGTGTCAGCTGCACACTGCAGCTTCAAGAAGTTCTGAGCAGGTGCATGTCTGTGAAGGACAGTAGCTCAGTGTGGAGCTGCCGTGGAATGTGTCAGGAGCAGGATCCTGAGGTCTGACTCCCCAGTGGGACCTGCCAATGAGAGCAGTCAGAAAAAAATGCTTCATTGGAGGGTCTCCGAGTCCTAGACACAGACATGGCCCTTGCTAGAGAGTCAGATACAGCTAATGGGAAAATGTGCTGACAGATAATGATAAAGATGGGCCCCAGCTGTGACCCCTCGCCCTTCCCGCAGGTATGTGAGAGCCTAGGCTTATTCCTTCAGCATTTCGTCCCTTCTCCTTGGCTATAAGCCCAGACCCACATCTCCTGAAGTGGACAGAAGGGGGTGGGGGCCCTTGACCACACTGTCTACCCCTTTCCTTCTTACCTGCTGGTGATGAACAGTTCAAAATAATGGTGATGCCTTCTAAAAGTGACATCAATAGTTAGCCATCTGCAAGCCAAGTTAACACCAGTATGAGGCTTGTCCGAGAGGACCAGCAAGCACCCTCTAGGAACACTCTCCACCTTTCCATATTTCCACCAGGGCACTGGAGACATGAGAGCTGATCAAGGCCAGTTCCCAGAGTGACCTGGGATCTTCCTCTAGATCACTGGTTCTCAACCTTCCTAATGCTGAGACCCTTTATCACCTCATATTGTAGTGACCCCCCACAAGCACAAAATTATTTTCATTGCCATTTCATAACTGCTATTCTGCTACTGTTATGAACTGTAATGTAAATATCTGTGTTTTCCAATGGCCTTGGGTGACCTCGGTAAAAGGGTAGTTCGACCCTAAAGGCTTGCAACTCACAGGTCGAGAACCACTGCTCTAGACTATGACAGGATCGGGGTGACCTAAAGCTACCATCCTAGAAATCTACTCCCACAAAAATAAAATGTTACCTCTTAGTCAATAGGCCCAGAGAGAACTATATGTCCCGCTTAGAAGCAGGGTTTTCCTACAAGCTGTGACTAACACTGTGCCCCTCAAAGCATAAACTGTGGGCCTCTGTCACCCAGCCAGTTGTCAGCATTCTTACTGAGATCAGCATGCGAGCAGTGAGAGAATGTGGTGTGAGCCCCTGTTCACTATAGCCGCCAGGGCCGGGTAGCCTCATTTCTTTGGGGGCTATAGGGCCAGTTGGAGTGTTTCAGTACCTTTTGATGAGCTGCCTGAGGCCTGAGCTAGGACCAATCTTTAGGAGGAACAGGTGCCCCCTATTGTGAAAGCACCTATCTCCCCAGCCAAGATTTGAGTCCCTCCCAAAGAGTGTTTCCTCATCTTGGTCTTCCCACTTTACTACAATCTGACCCCAGGGCCTTCTTCATGGTTCCAGTCACTACACAAGGCCAACCTGCAGCCTGAGTTTCTACACCTGTGAACAAATTGTTCAGGATGCACCTTCCTGAAGCCACTCAAAGCAGTGACTTCCCTTTTCTAACCACGTGATCTATACCATTTTCCCAGCCCCAAGCATAGTACAGGCTGAGGGCCATGGTGGGTACTTCTTGCATGGCCCTGCCCTCTGGTGAACATCTTCCCTGAATGACAGCATCAATATGCTTCTATCCCTTTGTAAGCACAAGGTTTAAAGTAGGTACACAGGAAAGGTCTCTTCAAAAAAAAAAAAAAGTAGTAGTTTTTCATTGATTACTTGGCCAACATTAGAACATATATTCTCTGGGAAAATTAAAAGCTTGTGTGTGTGTGTGTGTGTGTGTGTGTATTTCATGCACCAAACTAGGCAGTGATTCACCTGTCTTTCCCTACAAGTTCTGGAGTTTCAGGGGCACACTACCATGCCTGCCTGTTTTACACCTGGGTGCCAGGTATTTGAACTGGGATCTTCTTGCTTATTCAACAAATGTTCTTCCCCACTGAATCACTTTTCCAGCTGAAATGAAAGAGCTCTCTTAAAAACCTACCCACACCTTTAAAAACAACAACATCAACTCCCTTTCACTGGCTAGAAGAGGTTTTCTCTAGGGCTTGTGGAAAGGCTTGGTTGGCTTGACAGGGCTCGGGGAACTGTGAGTGGGCCAACCTTGGCGATGGCAGTGTAGTTCCCACACTCCAGTGTGTAGCTTGGGAGCATGATGGTCTGTCTGTGGGTGTTGACAGCAGCAGGGAGGGTGACAGCAGTCGCCTCGTCATCCACAAAGCTCCAGGTGTAGGAAAGCCCTTGGGAAAAGTTACAGAGGACCGCAGCTTCAAATGTTACTCCCAGTCTCAGGGGCTGAGACCTCCAGATCTGGGAGTTGACAAGAGAGGTCATGTCAGCAAATGCCCACCAACCCTGACGGTACAGCAAATTGTTAGAAAGGGTCACTCGTGAATCTCCAACCATTTTTTTTTTTTATAACTACAGGATGAGACCTTGGGCTGGGCTTTAGATAGCACCAGTCCATTTATTTTATAGACAAAAGTAAACAGTAAAAATATAAAAACAAAAAAGTAAGTATTAACATTTATATACCGATAGCTGGAAAAAAAAATCCTGCCATGATTATGTAAATATTAGTACTTACTTTTTCTTTCAAGCATGAAGCTAACGGGGAAATGTGAAAGGCAAAGGTTACTAGATCCGATTACATTTAATTGCTTGTTTCTTATTTGTTTGTGTATATATTATGGCACTCAAAGCTGTACTGTTCTCCCCCAGCTCTTTATGCCCTTTTACCCTTGCTCTGGGACAGTAGGTGTAATCCTTTCCCCAACATTCCTGATCTGACTTTGGGATTTGTCCCTGAACATGGAAAAACATTCCAGGAGAGGTAAAAGACGGTATTGGTTGCCTTCCTCCCACCTACTGACCTTAGGAGGGAGACTGCCCAGCCAGGGACCCTCCTGATCTCTTCTGTGGCTGATGCTAGGTGCAAGGGCTCCCCCTGGAGGCAGTCCCATTTAATAGGAAAGAGAAAACTCTGGAGAAATGGGGTTTGGCCTAAGAAGATGTTTTTAAGTTGGTAATGCAAGTTAGGATGGAATTTTAGTTAGGTAGAGAACTTTAAACTCATTGAGATAGATAGATAATAGAATATTATTATTAGTTGCCAAATACATATGGACTGGACATTTGGAATATATGTTTTATCTTAAAAATTTCATAATTGTTACCTAGCTGTTCTTATTGTCTTGTAGTGTATTTATTGTTATAAGAAGAAGAGCCTTTTATTGGACTAAAAGGGGGAGCTGTTGGGGGTAAAAAGATACACCTTAAATTTTAAAAATGAAAAAAAAAGAATTTAGGACACTTAGTGCTAGTTGTCTCTCCCCATACTCTCTTTTACTCAGCCCTCCCATTCTCCTCCCACATTTAATCTTTTTCATTTCCCCTTTGTCTCCTTATAACACTCCACTCCAGGGCAAGCCCCACGCTCAGGAGTACTTGGCCAATACAAAACAGACTCCTTATATTTTGTGTGCTTTTTGTTTGGTTTTAATATTTTTGTGTTATTTCTTTTTAGTTTAATTGTTTTGATTTTTGTTATTCTGCTTATTTTTTAAGCGAGAGAACATAAAGTTGGGTGGGTAGGGAGGTGGGGAAAGTCTGGAAGGAGTAGAGGGAGGGGAAAGCAGGTGATCAAAATTTATGAAAAACTTCAATAAAGTGTATTTAAAAGTAAAAGAAAGGAATTGTTTGCCTTCCTCCCACCTACTGACTGGGACATTTAATCTTATATTTTAGTTGAAATATAGTTTGTTATAAGAAAACACAAATGATATAAAGACTAGAATACTTAAAAAGCAGAAAATAATTTTTTAGTCTTATAACTGGGACATTTGCCTTTTGTGTTCTCTAAGTGGCTTTCTGTAGCATTCAAATTACTATTCAACCCTTTTCAATGTTTCTACTCTGAAAATGATTTCATTATAGGACTTGCCACAAAACCACTAGATTCACATGGACAATGGCAATTTCTAATATTGTTAATTTTCAGATGTTATGTACATATTAGAAATGATAATATGAATTGGAATTATACAATTTCCATTGGAGTGGGAGTTAGCTGTGAATGCTGACAAACTGGGGCGCACAGT
Organism: Lophiomys imhausi; assembly: GCA_907164525.1. Lineage (NCBI taxonomy): Eukaryota > Metazoa > Chordata > Mammalia > Rodentia > Muridae > Lophiomys > Lophiomys imhausi. The sequence continues at coordinate 3,919,930 of CAJQZJ010037469.1, forward strand.
AGGACTTGGGAGTCAAAAGTAAAGTTTTCAGGAGAAGGGTTCTATCCCTCAGCCCTGTGGCTTGGAGATGCCAAGGACATGAGGAAACACGTGTGCCCAGAGTGTTGCATGCTAAAGACGTGCCCAGAGGGCCACATACTATTTCTAGTAACAATCAGAGTTCAGTGTAAGTACCCTGATAAATGGTGTAGAATTTGTCCATATAATCCAATATATGCCACCATTAAGCATCATGTAATAAGAGACACTGATCTTGCTCTAAGTCAGTGATTACAATTTTGTGATAAACACACTTATTCAAACCCCCCCCCTCCCTCCTCATATATGACAAAACAAATAATAGTGGGGACTGGAGAAAGGGCTCAGTGGCTAAGATTGTTTTCTCCTCTTGCAGGGGGACCTAAGAGTACTTCCTAGTACCCTTGCAGGGCGACTCATATCCTCCAGCTCCAGGGTACATGATGCCCTCTGCTGGCCTGTGCAAGCACCTGCACTAATGTGTACATACCTATGCATGCACATAATTTTAAAATATTAAAGATAAATCTACTTTTAAAGCCATAGAAAAACATTTAAAATAAATACATCTATCTCCTCTTGTCTGGATTTCATACAATCCCATTCTTTCTTAATACTCTTAGAAAACACACGAAATAACAGGGAGAAAGGGAAGAGGGTAGGAGAGTGGGACCAGGAGGGGGAAGAGGGAGGGGACAGTGATTGAAATGTAACTTGAAGAAATAATTGTTGAAAGAAAAAGAAAGAAAACACATGAAATATAAAACAAACTGAGTCATCAATATTGTTTTCCTTATCTTTCAGAAAAACTCAATTGAAAATGTTTAACAGATTAAAAACTAAGCCCATTTATTTGTACAATTATTTATTTGTTTCTATGTATCAGTTGAAAGTAAGCATAAATTAAAACAAACAATAGATCCAGGTGTGTGAGTAGGATCCTGTAATTCCAACATGCATAAACTCAAGGCAGGAAAATAGAGAGTTCTGGGATAGCCTGGGTAGCAAAGTGAATTCAAGAACAGCCTGGGCTATATAATGATATCCAATCTCAAAAAAATAAAGCAAAAATGAAATAAGCTAACAATGGCAAATGTTCCTTAAAACAAAACAAAATCAAATGAAGGGCAGTGTCAGCTTCTCATCAGAGCAAGAATTCCAGCTGAGCCTGGTAAGCTGGGTGGCCTTTCATTGGAGTCCCTGGTGTTTAGGTCCATCACTCACACAGAAAGCACAAAAGAGCCCAACACTGTGGAATGCTGGCCTTGAGAGCTGCACAGGTCTTGCCTCTAGGGACATGGACACCTGAAGGCCACAGCCTGCCCGGAGCAATGCCATACCCTCTTTGAAGTCCACTGCCCTCTGGGGCTGCTGGGACCTGAGATACACAGGGCCCACAGCTGATCCACCAGAGAAAGCATTTTGGCAAATGCTCAGTAGCGAATTTTGATTCCCCAAAAAAGTGTCAGGCTGAACACCTTTGACCTGAAAGTAAAGCTGCTTGAAATCAAAACCCTCAAAACAGTGGAAGAAATAAACGTCAGCCTTATTTTTACTACTCTGTGGTTAGTATTCAGCAGGTCATTTCTTTGAATTTTGGTGTTAAGTATTCCTTTTGATGGAAAATGCTATCATTCTGTGTATAATCAAAAGAGAAAGACAGAAAAAGAAAAAAGTTACTCAAAGCAAGCTGTGCTGAACGTGAAGAGTCATATAGGCAAATAAAGGACTTATTCACCCACTAGAAGCCAGGCTTCCCTCCCAATCCTGGCCTCCCCTACTCAGGGATCAGCTCCAAAGCCCTCACAGGGACTCCTTTGTGTTGAGTGCAGCCAGACAAACCCAACAAAGCTTCCTTCATTCCCCCACTGAGCTCAGCAATTTGGAAGCAGCCTGTAGAAAGGCAGGAGGAATGGTTCCATAAGCCCAGTCTTACCTGCACCTTCTTGGGCCCCATGTTCTTAACGGGGGGGTGGTTGGCAAGGTTCGTGCACCACGAAAAGCTGCTTTCTTAGGGAGGTGGAGCTGATGTTATTGAAGGCAAGGACTTCAACCGTGAACTCTCCCTCCCTGGAAGCAGAAGCAGAGAAATGGAAGAGATCATTGTTGCTGCACATTGGCTCTCATTCCCTCTTTATAACCATCTGCGACCTGTTGTTATTCTATCTGATGGCAAGTGAACCCCAAACAGTAGGGACAGAAGAGGCGGATCTCCACAGAGGCCATTCTCCGTCTACTTTGTTAGCTGCCCACTCTGCATGGCTAAAGCCCTGTGCCAGTCATCTGGTAGCTACATGCTCCAAACAGCATCACCCGAAGGATGAGGCTAAAATTGTTCCTGGTGATGAACCCTCCTGATTGGAATTTGAGGGTCTCTGGGCATCATCTTCCTGTTCTGGGAGGATAATGTTTAGGGTTTTGGGCACACACACACACACAAAAAAAGGAGTAGAATGGGTTGCAAACCTGAATCTTCATTCAGCCCCTTTGGCAGAATGTAGGGTCCTGGCTATGGAGAGAAGTAGCACAGGAGGATTGTGGGAATTAGACAGCTCATGACCAGGTAGGGTGCTTTAACTAAGGAAATACATGATCACATAGCAACTGATGTGAAAGGGACAGCAATTCAAGACTCGAATTCAAAACACAAAAATCACATATTTGAGTTTGCAGAGATTAGACCATCACGCGTTATGATGGAGCCCCAGGGAGAAAGGCAGGTCCTCTGAGGAGGAGGACGTCTGCATGGTGGTTTCAAGCCGTGGGATAGCCTAGGGCAAGCACCAGAGACGGCGCCAGTCGGTCACACTCTGTTATTTGAAGAGGGCTGCTGGAGCCACAGGATGCATCCTTGGTACCCGAGCTCTAAGTACCCTCCTAGCCATGTGCAAATCCCCCCAGGAACTTTTGGTTGATCCCCTATGCACATGAGAATCTATTTCCAAGGGAGAAGTCATGAATAATTATAGCTACTGACAGACCATTATTCAAGATTACCCGTGAATGGGTAGATAGGCATGGGCTTACGTTGAGGCAAGTCTGCAACGGTTTCTGGTGTCCCTGCCCACAGAGGCCTTACTTTTTAAATTCTTCTATTTGTGGTTTGAATGAGAAACATCCCCTGTAGGCATGTGTGTCTGAACAGTTGGTTGTGATCGTGGTGTTTTATGGAAACAACAGAACAGTAACCAGCACACTTCTGCACCCTCTAATATCCCTCTGCACCAGTTCCATGTCAGTCTGAGGCCTGGCCTTGGCAATGCTTGTCTCTGGCACCTATGAAGAGACAATGGACACTCACTGGGAGGTCTTGATCCACTTAAGACCTAGGATTCCCCCTAGCCAGAGACTCAGCTAAGAAAAACTGACTTGTCTCTGTAGTTTCTACACTCCCAACCTTGAGTATCACTTGCACATATGGTTTTACAGTGAAGAAAACCTTCAGGACACTATGATTTTGTACAAAGACAATCAGATATAACATCCTTTTAATCGAGTCAGGTGTTGGATAATGCTGTTATGGTTAATGAGGTATTATATATGATATGACAAATTTTTTTAGGATTACAATAAGGCAGAACACTTTGTATTGTCTAGTGATACCATAGCTGTCATAATATAAACAGAAAGGCATCACTCTTGTGTTTGTTGTGATAGTGGGGTGAACCCAACTCCCACATGGCCAGCACAAGCTGTGATAGTGTATGGATGATGATAAAAATGGCTACGCTATTGGCTTATGTGTTTATAAACTATATTTTTCAGAGAATGTACACCTACTTACAAAAAGAAACATATCCTTTAAAACAACATTAGCTGGCAGTGGCTTTATGTATCTAGTATTTACACCCCCTCTTGATTATATCAGGTACAATATAAATAAATGACTTATGGCATCTAACTTTGTGTAAACACACAACGTTTGCACACTAATGGAACCAACAAATAACACCTTCTCAGAGTACCGCTGGTTTTTAAGTGATATATGACTACCTCTTAATGCCTTGTTCCAGGTAAACACTGGGTTGAATTGAAGGTAGCATTCATACTCTACCTTCAGACACAGAGACCCATTATAGTGTGTTCTCAGAACCTAACAATTTCGTCTACCTACCTATCTACCCCCTCTCCCAAGCATATCCACTTGCTACTGCAGGTCTCTCCCACTGGCGCACTTCTTTTGGGTCTCTGTTGGTTTCCCCCTCCCCACTTTTCATCTAGGAATCTCCTGCTACAGGTTTCCCTTCAGGTCATGCGCAAATGCCTGGGTATGGTTCTGACGTCTATAGAGCCGTGTATGTGGGTTGTGCACTCTGCTCCCCATGCCTTCTTTGCGGGCGGAACTCCCTGGAATGAAGGCCTATATTTGCCTCCTTTCCCTGGACTAGGGTCTCCTCCAGGGCCCTAGCCAGCTCTGGCTTGTTTCCGTTCAGCATTTGTCACCCTTATCTCCTGCAAGATTGGCTGTGGGGTCTTATGCATTGATCCTTCAGAAGGCAGCCCCGTGCACGCCTGCAGCCAGCTGTCACCTGTCCTTCATGGCTCACCTGGTGTACACGTGGCTGGAGGAGCTGCTGCCCAGCTCAATGGTGGCATCTCCAAAGTTCCAAAGGTAGGCTACATCAGTGCCAAACTGGAGCCTGCACTCAAAGGACACACTGGAGTTTATCAGGGCTGAGGCAGTAGATACAAGTCGATTGGCCATGATTCTCTTCTGCACATTGATGAGGTGGGGCTCAGAGACCACACTGCCGATCCTGCTGGTGGCCTTGACCATCACATGGTACCTGAGGGTGGGGTACATGGCAAGATGAGAACACAAGGCAGGATGAATCTCCACATCACTTCAGCAGACACACAGAGCTGGGAGCTTAAGTTGTGGGCATTATCCACCTAGGAAGTATCAGATCTGAAATGGTGGGAATTCTTCTTAAGTTCCCTTTCTCATTGTTTAGTTCATGTCTCTAAATGAAGGGAGGCCTTTATTATGGGAAGCATATTCTAGTTTAAACTAAGGGCTGAGATGAAATTTGAACCTGGGATCGCCCTGTTGCTTAGTGCACACTGTAGGGAGATGAGTGCCTCTTCTTTTACATTTTATGGATAAGCTCAATTCATAGAAGTGCTTATGGGCTGGGTGTAATGTAAACACCATTAAAATTATTGTGAGAGTGCAGGGTAATCTTTCTCCTGAGTGTTGGCTGCATCAGCTCTAAAGACCATATTGACAGACCACTGAGGGATGCTCAGCCTTCTTCTAATGCTTCTGGAAGTTGTCCTCACTGGTTGGTCATCTCCGAAATACCACGTAAACTCCAGGGGAATTGTTTCCTTGGTAACAGCCACAAATGTGATGTTTGTGTCTGTTGCAAACACAGTTCCATTGGTGTAGACAGACACAGCTGTGACGAAGAGAGGGTGGTGGAGGTGCATCAGCACTCTGGAAGCCACTCAGAGGGACCCCCACCCCCACCACTACCCCCACCCCCTGCCACACCCCCACCCTCACCACACCAAGGCTAACAGTGGGAATAAATGAGTGTAGGGCATTCATTCTCACTGTTGTGATGAATGTGAGTGTAGGGCAAAGCCAGGGGACAAGGGGAATCTGCAGGGCCCAAGCAGGAGGTACATCCCAAGTCTGAGGGCCATCAGTAATGGCTCACAAGGCAATATGGCCAACCCTTTTGAGTATGGTGCTTGGGGCATGGAGTGAAGGTGGGGGTAAGACAAGGGCAACAGATGACCTCATGATAGTCCCCCATGTCCCACACTCTGGCAGGAGCCTCAGAGCCTATGGTTTCTAGGAAAGGCCCAGAACAAACTGCAGGTACAGAGGAGTCTGCTGAAAGGCCAACAGGTTGGGTCTCGGGCTGAGCAGAAGCTTCAGCAATCAGCCACTGAGGGAGAAGGGCTACATCTAGAATTAAAACAGAGACGCACATTGCATCTTGTACCCAACAGTCACACCAAAACAAGCCTGGCCATTGTCCTCTTGGGTCTGAGAAATAAAGGACACACTGTATGAAGAAATGGATGAAAAGCAATGCATCACGACTGTGCCTAAAACAAGAGAAGACATGGGAGAAAATTTAATCCGCTTGTCTTAAGCGCATGTGTACACACACAGACACACACACACACACACACACACACACACACACACACACACACATCAAATTCCTCATTGTCAACTTTTATCTCTTTGAATTTTGAAATACAGAGCATAGACTCAAATGACATGGCTGGCTAACATGAATTATGCCACAGGATTTCTCTCTTTACATTTTTCATTAAGTGATTTCTCTCTCTTCAGAGAATTCTCTATATAGTAATGAATACATGACTTCCTTTGCATTATGTTAATTCCTTTGCTAGCTGGCTTTATTTTTTTGCCTCCATTTTTCTTTTCTTTTCTTTTTATGTTTATTTATTACTTCAGGTTATATCTCCATCACAGTGTCCTCTTTCCACCCCTCCCTGTCCCACCATCCCACCCTCTACCCCCTATCCCTTCCACCCCACTCCTCTGGAGTGGAGTGTCCCTACATATCAGTCCCCCCGCCCCATTTCAGCAGTCATATGAGGGCCAAGAGCCTCCTCATACGCTGGGGTCCTACAAGGCAGCACCACTAGGGCAAAGTGTCTCATTGACAGATAACAAAGTCTATGTTCCTGTTCTCTTTGGTGCATTGGCTGTAGTATGGTTATCCTGTACTATATGGCTAAAAAAAAACCCCCTATTTATCCTATGTATATTAAACAGTCTCCTCATCATACAGATGCTTAATGGGGTCCAACAATAAGCCTCATTCATCTAAGCCCTCTAAAATGTAATATAGTATTTTATGTGCATGTGTATACACACACACACACACACACACACACACACACACACACGTGTGTGTGTGTGTGTGTGTGTGAAGGCAAATACCAAAAACTGAATCAGATCTTAGAAGAGGACTATGATTTCAAACAAGATTTGCATCAACTCATTTTGGATATTAAAATTGGAGATCTCTATCGGGTTCCTTCCTCATAACTCAGGAAACCCTGAGGGAGAGAGGAAGGAAGAATTATAGGACCTAGAGGGGTCAAGGACACCATGAGAACATGGCCCACAAACATCAACTAAGCAGGGCTCAGAGTGTCTAAAGTGGAAATCACAAAGCCTATATGGATCTGTGCTAGGTCCTCTGGATATATGTTATAATTGTTAGCTTGGTGTTTTTGTGGGATTCCTAACAGTGGGAGTGTGGGTGTGTCTGACACTTTCATTGTCTGCTCTTGGGATCCTTTTCCTCATACTGGGTTGCCTTGCCCAGACTGATATGAGGATTTGTACCTTGTTATCTTGTTATGCTATGTTCAGTGGATATCCCTGGGAGGCCTGCTCTTTTCTGAAGGGAAATAGAGGATGAGTGGATCTGTGGGAGAAGTGAGGTAGGGGGGGGATGGGAGGAGTGAAGGTAGGGGAATCTTTGGCCAGGATGTATTGAAAACATTTTTTAAAAAGGTTTTGGGTTAGCTCACTGAGGATGAGCTTCTCTAGTTCCATTCATTCGGCTGCAAATTGCATGATTTCATTGTTTCTCATGGCTGAGTAGTATTCCATTGTGTAGATGTGCCGTAGTTTTTTAATCCATTTTTTGGTTGAGGGACATCTGGGTTGTTTCTAGTTTATAGCTGTTACAAATAAGGTTGCTATGAACATAGACTCAGAAGGACACATATGGCATCTATTCACTTACAATCACATTTTAGCCATATAGTACAGGATAACTATACTACAACCAATGCACCAAAGGGAACAGGAACATAGACTTTGTTACCCTAGTGGTGCTGCCTTGTAGGCCCCCAGTGTATGAGGAGGCTCTTGGCCCTCATATGACTGCTGAACTGGGGTGGGGACTGTTATGTAGGGACACTCCACTCCAGAGGAGTGGGATGGAAGGGTTAGCGGGTAGAGGGTGGGAGGGCGGGAATGGGAGGGTGGAAAGAGGACACTGTGATGAAGATGTAACCTGAAGTAATAAATATTTTTAAAAAGGAAAAAAACTCAGAAATTTCGAAAATTAAAAAAAAAGGTTTTGGGGAAAAGGATATGGGCTTTTAAATTTTTATTGCTGTGTTTTTCTCTCTGAATTTTCTCCTTATAAAGAAGTTTATTTGTACCATAAATAAAATGCACTTGATGCAGATTCTTTTTAAATGTGCCCCACGAATAGAATAAGAGTAACATGTTCTCATTAATAGTGACTAAAACTTAACCTTGACCACAAGCTGGTGTCACATGTGAGGAAAGAGAATGAATTTTCACAAGGGTATCCAATTATTGGTTTTTAGTACAGAATTAAGACTCAGACCATGTGATTCTAAATCTTAGCACAAAAACACATGTGGCCTGTGGTCACCCACTTTACTCAAGGTTTTCGTAGGACAAGTTAAGATGAATGGTCAGCTGGCTGGCTACCATGCACTGCTTAGTGGGTTTTAAAATCCTTTTCTGTGTTATGTAATGCTTAGTTGGGGAGTTTCCCTCCAGGAAGTCTGTAAGGAAATACAGTTCATATGTGGTACAAGTAGTATGGATTCTCAAGAGTGAGTTCTTTGGGATGCATCTCCCACTGGGTCTTCTTTTCCCTGTTTCTGGAGAAAGCAAGCCTATGTCTATCGTCTATTAAAGCTGAATACTTTGGAGTCATCCTGCTCCACCCCAGCGCTGCTATAATGTGTCCCAACTGTTTCCCTCAGATCCCTTAATTACACCCTCTCTTCTGACTCCTTCTGGACTGTGAGTTTTTGATCCCCTCCTGGCTGGGAGGAGGGGGATGGACGCCCGCAGGTAGTTGTAGGGGCAGGTGAGGGTGAGTAGGCACGAGATGGAGAGCTCCCGACACACTGTGAGCTCCCCGCGTTACATACCTATAGCTATGGCTGTGCCATCGGCCAGAATGTCCCCCACTCACTCTCCAGAGATCACCAGATGTATCAAGTCCCACCTCAGATAGTACATGTTCCGTGGTGACACATAGTGCCTGCCCTCTCTAGGGGACCTCCCAGCCCCATGCCCATGCTCCCCTTCAGACACTTTTATGTTCCTTTCCATATATATATATATATACATTTATCCAGATATCTCTACTGGATTACAAATTCTCTAAGGTTGGATCTGTGTATGATTCCGTCTCATCTCCCCCAACACGCAATATTCCACAGTAACTGTGTTCTATGTGAGGTAGACGTAAGCAATGGCTCTGTGGTTGAAAAGGGTGGCTGAAACAGAGTGCAGCTAACATGGAGTCAGGATCTGTGTGCAGCAGCAGCCATCTGAACGCTTAGCTTCCATGCACAGATCTTACCTTTCTGCTGTGGGGGGGGAGTCAGCAAAGAAAAGAGCCTCGCCATTATGGATAGAGCTGGAATTCAGGAATACAGACACATTCCCAGGGCCGATGTGTGCGTAATAAGGCCCCAGTTCCACATCAGCTCCACGAAAGTCATGGACAACAGCCCTGAGCTTATAGACTCCTTCTGGAACAAGAAGACAAAATGGACATTTGATGGATTTGTAAACAGACATAAGAGTTAACACCTGCAGGGCAGTCAAATTGGGGTGACTAGTCTGTGAACTGATACTGTAAATGAGGTTTTTAAAAAAATTCCATGCTGGGCTGGAGAGATGGCTCAGAGGTTAAGAGCACTGGCTTGTTCTTCCAAAGGTCCTGAGTTCAATTCCCAGCAACCACATGGTGGCTCATAGCCATCTACATTGAGATCTGGTGCCCGAGCATATATGTAGACCAAATACTGTATACATAATAAATAAATAAATGAAAAAAAAAATTCCATGCAACAAAGGGGCATGCCATGGGCACACAGTACACAGAGTCCCACGTTCAGCATAGCGTGCCTTGTATAGCTTAATTCTACTGTCTAGAAATTCTTAATTTTTAACAATCAGTGTTCATGTTTTCCACTAGACCCTGAAAATGATGCAACCTGTCTGTCCATCAGAAATTATTAACAGTATTAATATATATATCAGTCATCTCAGAACAAGTAGGTTAATTCATGTGTGTATTTAATATACATCCCTGCTCAAATAAACATCCAAATAGTATCAAAGGATTGTGACAGACTAAAAAATGGCCCACAACCCTGTTTCTTGAAGTTTTTATAAGTCATTATAACATTGCTTTGAATTTTTCATTAAGTGTTAGAACCTGTTCATTCCTTTTTGGATTGGTGCTAGTCTCATGGTCAACTGCATAGTCCCTCTACTTGCCTCTTCTTCCTTGTCTTTGGGCTGGTCATTATCATCATGGGAAGTAGCTGGGCTTAGCTTGCCAAAGAAGACACAAAACTCGGTTGTCTCAGTTATCTCCAGGAAACGAGTCATCTAGCTGTTTGACAGCTTCCTATAGCTCTATAATGAGCCCTTTGAAGCTAGCCCAGACCCAAAGAACCCTAAAAACCTATGGGTTAAACTCACGATTGCATTCCATTTTGGTTTTAGTTCTTTGGAAATTTTATATATACTCTGTGACCACAGCTACAGATGACAGATACAGCTCTACCAGACTAGCAAGTTTCTGACCTTGACCTTCTACACACTATTCTTAAATTATACATTCAATCCTTCTGTACATTGGCTTTAAAATGCAACCCTGGGATGACACAGGATAATGTCCTCGGCTGGTCCCCGTTGCCTATTCCTACCTCTGTCCCTCATGCACCTCATTCACCATCCACACCAAACAAAGCTCCCCTGGCTAGCCTCTCTCAGCTTACAAGTGCTTCTTGTCTCCACCTGGCCAACTCGCACCACCATGACCATTTTTAAATGACTCAGGAGTGGTTCCGGCTGGTGACTGCCCACAGCTCTTGCGTTCGTTGCATTTCCAAGGTCACTATATTCTGTCTGCTTCGCCTCAAAACTCATCACAGTTCAGTCAGCACATGTGCAGTGAATGTTTATGAAATGACCAATGACATTTCACAGGATGGAAAAACTAAAGCCAGACAGATAGACTAGCATTCTCAGGGCCCAGAATATGCTATTCCTTATGAATTAATACAGCCTTTAATGTCCTAGAGATCAGTGGGTGACAGCGTAACACGTACAAAGAGGGAGAGATTTTGCAGAGAAGAAATGCCATCTATAAGGAAATGCAGTGAATATGGTTGAGAGGTGGGATTTGGGAGCAGTGTGCTGTGCAAAATTCCCCCCCCCCGCAAATAGCCTACGCTGAACAGAAATTTAATTGTGTCTGAATGTGCATACCCAGGGCTGGACAGAGAGCTCTAAGTTCAGAGCACGTGCTGCTCTTACAAAACCTGAGTTCAATTCCCAGCACCTGCATTGAGCAGTTCACAACCTCCTGGAACTCCAGCTCTAGAGGATCCAATGCTCATTTCTGCCTATGTAGGAATTCGCACTCACTTGTACACACACACACACACACACACACACACACACACACACAAAATTTAAAATGAAATCTTTTTAAAGGCATACTTTTCCAACTGGCAGAAGCTGTACCTTAGGTGCTGAGTCATCATTAATAACTTTAATCACACTTAAAAATCAAACACAGCTTCTCATGATAGGATCCAAAGGAGATCTGCACATGGATTTTTAATAAATAGAAAATGAAATTGACAATAGACCAGCTATCATGGTCACGGGGAGCAGAACTGAATTAAAAACTATGCTATGCACAAATCAGCATACCACTCACACTTCATTTTAAAGGGCAAATCTCATCACTCCAGCATCAGGAAGTTGGTTTATGGAATAGTTAAAAGACCTGCGCCTGCACTCAGGAATTTGGCTCCAGATCTTAGGTGAATTTGTTTGCAAATCATCTTTAAACTTAACCTCTAGGGACTGGTAGAACACTAATTCTGGGCTGGATAGTTTTATGGCAACCTGACACAAACTAAAGTCATTTGAGAGGAAAAAAACCTCAATTAACAACTATTCTTTTTTGTGCTGTGATAACTGTGGCAAATACAAATTAAATCCTGTACGTAAACTAAATATATAAATAATAAAAACAACAAATTTACTACCAAAAAAAAAAAAAGGAAGAAGAAAGAAAATAAAAAGACAAGAAAAGAAAGAAGAAAATGTCTCCATAAGATCAGGCTGTGAGTCAGCGTGGAGGGCATTTTCTCAATTAGTGATTGATAGGGGAGGGTCCAGCCCTTTAGGGATGGTGCTATCCCTTGGCTGGTGGTCCTGAGAAAGCCATGATGATTAGTCAGTAAATAGCACCCATGAAGGCCTTTGCATCAGCTCTTGTCTCCAGGTTCCTGCCCTGTTTCAGTCCCTGCACTGACTTCCTTACATGATGGACAGAGATATGGAGGTATAAGCCAAATGAACCTTTTCCTCTCCAACTTGATTTTTGGTCATGGTGTTTCACAGCAGCAACAGAAACCCTAACTCAGACAAACTTATTTTGTTTTTAAGGTACTAATGAAACCAATTCACCCATATTAATTAAAGTTGTAGGTGTTTAATTGCAATAAAGCATGTCCTCATTTGAGTATGATGCAGCTAACCTTCCATGGAGTCTTCTAGGAATTATGCAAAAGCAAAATGGTCAGAATGAACTAAAGTGAAACACTTTTGGGAGAGTGATGGGAGTTGGTCATGCATGTTCATAATATAAAAGACCTACAAATCATCAAAAATTGAGTATGGATGGGTAGGAACCATGCTAAAGATGGGAAAGGGAAGATACTGTAAAGAAAGAACAAAAGAGCAGGACTTGGTGACTGTAAATGTCTCAAGCAGCATCCCTACAGCCAGCCAGTACTGTAAACAAAAACTCAATTAGGAAAAATGCTGAGAAGAAAGATAAAAAGAAAAGGAGGAAAGGGAGGATGAAACACCAGTCTGACTCTATGAGATACTGCATGAGTTAAGAGGAAATCTTCAGGAGGTATTCAGTGGATGAAATCATTCTCCAGAAAAATAATATGGTTCAAGGAAGAGGAAAGGATTAAGCACTGGGGAATCATTCTCCTCTGTCATAACTGATCCAAGAGCAGAAGTGAGAACGTTTCAAAGCTGACACTGGAGAACAGACACCACACAATATGAAAGAAGGAAAAGAAAGTAGACTGGAAAAACAAGTACGACTGGAAAAAAACAGAGAGATTGAACAGAACTCTGTAACAGACTCTCAAAAATCAAAATTAAAAGTTGGAACAGAGCCAGGCATGGTAGCACATAATTTTAATCCCAGCACTTGGGAGGCAGAGGCAGGTGGATCTCTGTGAGTTTGAGGCCAGCCTGGTCTACAAATCAAGTTCCAGGATAGCCAGAGGTGTACACAGAGAAACTATGTCTCAAAAAACCAAAGGAACAAAAATTGGAACAGAAAATGATTTAAAGACACGATCAAATAAATTTCCTTTGAAGGGTAACACATGTCTACATATGAGAAAGTGTACTACATACCAGAGAAAGTTGATCTAGAATGGTCAATTTTGAGATATCTGCATTCTGGTGAAGCTAGTGGAAATTACATACCCATTAACAATTATTTTGAAAGAAGAGACAAAACCACAAAGCTACCTCTAAGAAGAAAGGAACCATCATATCCTTAGAAAGAATATACCACACATGAGAGGGGTATCCAACATAAGTATCAAGGACCTGGAGGGAAAACTGGGCCTAAGAATCTTCATTTTAAGACAGACTCTGGTGGTGATGATGATGACAATAATGATGATGATGATGTTTGCCATACATGGAGAACCACTGCTATGAGAAGAAACAAAGTGAAGAAATGAATATGGTCCTCAAGAAAACAATACATGCCCAAGAATTTACAGGCTAGTGAAGTGTCACTCAAATACAACAGCAAACAACTTTAAACTTCTTATATGAACTTTCCCTCACAAGTCAGCTGGAGGCTGAACTTTAGTGAGCCAAATGAGACCAGCATGTGAGGGCCTGGAATAAGAATAGAGCCTGTCTCACACTAGAACCAGAGTAAATCATGTGTGGTCAGCTAGTGGTGGACATACTATCAACACGATGCCCTGAAAACATCCAATTTCCATAGCAAGCTGAAGTAGGAAAGGGAAGAGATGAAGGGTGGGGGTTGTGAAGTAGCATAGCTAAACTTCATTGTCAACTTCACTAGATCTAAAATCACCATGGAAACACATAATTCTGGAAAGGCTCAGTAGAAGGCAGACCTGTCCTGAATTTGGGCTGCATCAACCCACAGTCTGGTACACCAGACTAAATATTAAAAAAAATAAAAATAAACAAAGTGAGCTGAACACCAGCATTCATCTCTCTGCTTCCTGAGTGTGTGGGAAATGTGACCTGGTGCTTCATGCCCTGTCTCCTCAGGCCATTGCTGAGCATGCCTTGTCACCATGGTCAGCTGTATCTTGTCAAACTGTGAGTCAGAATACACTCTTCTTTACTTAATGTTCCTTGTCATGAACAAAAAGACTAACAGAGATCATTTAAGTGATTGGCGTCTGCGATAAATGAGGGATAAAAAGAGAAAAGGGAATATGCTTATATCCTTATTCAGTGGGTCCTCGGGGGTAAAAAGGATCAACTACCTTGACAGTCCTACTTAGTGCAGGGTGCTGGCCCTTTGGATCACATCTATTTACCGAGCCTTCAGGTGCTATCTTGCTCAAGATCTGTCTGTATGCATATCTTCCTTCCTTCCTTCCTTCCTTCCTTCCTTCCTTCCTTCCTTCCTT